>JAJHIY020002189.1:57500-107500 GCA_022114975.2 Lampris megalopsis | reverse complement strand
TCACGGACCCCTTGCAATTACACCACGGACCACTAGGGGTCCGCGGACCCCCGGTTGAGAAACTGGTTTAGAGTCCCGCAACTAAATCTGGATCTGCGGAGACTGGATTGCGTTTGATCTCGGCGAGAGGGGGAGGGGTATTCAGAAAAGGGAGGATGGGGTACAGCAGGGTACACCTAAAATAATGCCATTCTGGTGAACAGATCCGGCTCGCTTACATACAAGAGGAGATTCATAAGCGTGTTTAGTCTCCATCAGCTTGCACGTGACCCTCTGGCCCCGCCCCGTCCCGCAGATCCAGCATAAACCCCTCCCCCTCCGCCGGACCCGTCTAATTCTTGCAGCCCGGCCCACACTGACGTCTTTATTTTATGTCATAATTTCACGGTCATTGAGTTCATCCAGCCGTGAAAACCCGGTTGAAATGTAATAAACAAGTGGTTAAAAGAGGAAACACTGATTAAAACAACGTATTTGAAGTATAGCGCTGTAACTTAATGTTTAGTTAAAAGATGTAGCGCCGTTTATTTGACGTTGGGGCGTAACGGGTCACATGACCAGCGTTTCGTTACGCCGTTGCATTGTGGGTCAGAACCAACATGGATGCGGAGGAAAGACGTGTCAGCCCGGAAAGGACCCTATTCTACAGCGGGTTCGAGAGGCGCGAAGGGTAACTGGCCGTCCTTTGTGTCGTGTTTGTTGACGTGGCTTTGCGTGTGACGCGTTTTCAGCAGGTTCGCTGGATTTCATCGCGTTTCTGTCGCGCTAACGTTTGTTAGCCTGCCGTCGCTACTGTAAACTACTAATAAGACCCGTTAGCTAGTTAGCCCCTAGCTAACGGATCTGAGCCTTTAGCCGAGCGGTTAGTGACGTCGCCTTGTGGTGCAGTATACTCCGTATCGAATCCCGCACCGGGCAAGAGAATAACCGGTTACATTTGTTAGCCAGCCGACGCTAGCTGGACAGACTTTAAACGGGACGAGAGATGTATATTCTCAACTTGATGACGGATGTATAGTCTCAACTTGATGAGAGATGTATAGTCTCAACTTTATGAGAGATGTATATTCTCAACTTGATGACGGATGTATATTCTAAACTTGATGACAGATGTATGTTGACACGCTGGCCGCTGGCTGGCTGGCGGGTCTGACCCTTTAGTCTAGCGGTTAGCGATGTCTCCCGCGGTGCGGGCGATACGGGTTCGCTTCCCGGCCGCGGCAGATCCTGTGGTTGCGTTGTCCCCCGAATTCGCTACAATATTCTAAACTCGATGTCTGTTTGTCTCGGTGTAGCTGGATTTTCGGCTCTCCGTTTTTTTTTTATTATTATTATTCAAAATGTACTTTTAAGGTAACTCCGCTTCGACCGCTTTTTTTTATGACAAAAAAGTAAAATACACATACAGGAATCAACATAACAGCAATGTACATGCAGCTCCAAACAGAAACTCAGAATGAACAAAGCACACCTCCCATTCAAGATATAACAATGTCCTATATCATGAAAAAATACATAAACTGAATGAAAAATAAAATTAAGTTAAAGAAAAAGAAGAAAGAAAAACAATTGCATTAAAATTGAAAATAAACACAAGAATAAAGAAGCATTAAGTCACAGAGTTGTCAGAGGATTCTTTAAAGATATTGTCAGTAGTTTAACAATTTGTACTCGTGTTGGCCACCGCGCATTGATGACACAGTGACGCGTTTCTCTGACCAATCAGAGGTCTGCATTCATTTTGGTACCCGCTCCAGTTTTTTGAGAGCGCAACAAAGGTGATACCAGAAAAGTGGTACCAGTTACCAAGGCGCCGGTACTTTCCAGTAATGGAAAACGAAAAAAGGGCGAGTCGAGTTGAGCCGGTACCACGGAGTGGAAGAGGGGCATTAGCGAAGTGTGTATAGACTGGCTCAGTGGGTTCCAAACTGGGCCGTGACCCACCACTGGGTTCACAATAAACACATTTTGTTTGGAGACTGAATTTGAATTAAAGAAAAAAAAAGACAAGAAAAAAAAATATTTTGATGCTTTTTGAGCTAATGAAAACCATGCAGTAATTTAATTGTATTCCAAAATGTCAGCAGGATAATGCTTAATGTTGTCCTGCCTCGTCTGGATCATTTGATCATTAGCAGGCCTTGACTGGAGACTGAATATTGGAATATTACAGTGATGAACAATACAGAGTGGATTGTTTACCATCTCACTTTATGACGGATAATGAGAATCAGTGGTTGTTTTGCTGCACAAAATATTCATTGGCATTCAAAAAGAATCTCCATAGGTGGGCCACGCATGAAAAACTGGACTACATGACCAACACACTTCATTTGTTTTCCTGTTTGAGACACAGACAGACAAAAAACAAAAAAAGAGAGGCAGAGAGATAAGGTGCATTTAGGCGGTGATTGGGCCGTAGATAGTTAAGGAGGTGTTGGTCAAGCCTTCGATTTTAGCTGAGAATTAAAGGGGACTCAGGAGGACTGTTTCCTTTAGCCAAAGCTAACAGGAGCATGTTCCGGCCTTCTGACGTTTGGTTCTGTCACCTGAAATACTCCACACTCGCTGCTGCTGAGATGTTCTGCACACGGACGTGTAGAATTTAAACACACATATATATATATTGCTAAAACGTGACATAAATTACATGCAATTACATAAAGGATTCTGGATCCAACCCTGTTCCAGTCCAGCGTAGAAATGCACGAAGTAACTACGTCGAAGGCGAATGTTGACTCTTTCAACTTTGGAGGGTTTCTCTCTTATGCATTTCTAAATTTGGCGAGGTGGATTTTGGGTGGTTTTAAGCCGCGTTTAGAGATTGTTAGCTTAGCTGCATATGCTGCATGGTAGCACAGTGACACAGCAACCACAGCCTGGTTGTTAGCAAAATGATGCTGAAATATTTACTTAACATGTTAAAATGTTTAATTAACCTCGTCACGTGTTACTTCTATTCATATTGGCATGTACTTGTTAAAAGCAGAATGATGCAAACAGAGAACAAGAACCTGTTTTATTCTTGCCAGAGGTGCAAAATGAATGGATCTGGATGTCGTCTGAGAGCCTTGAAACAAAGACTACCCTTTGGAGATCTCTAGTGTTTCCCAAGGCCAGAGACAAAATACTGAATATTGTTTTTTTTTTTTTGTAGCTTTAAAAAAAAATTGTATATTTGATTTTAAGCACACAACAAAAATTTATTTAGTTGCTTATGAAAAGAAGAAGAGTGTACCAATTCTCTTTCAGCCGAACATCACTGTGAATTGTCCGTCACAGGAAGACATCTGCATCCGTAAAACAGAATGGCTTTAAATGTGTTTTAGATGGCGGTAATCAGGCCTGCTGGGTGACGGATGCTGTCTGGGTTTCTGCTGTACCTATGCAGCTTTGAACGCAGCAGGTGTAGACCAGCGCTCCATCGTCATGTGGTCTGCATGTGGAGAAGTCTGGGCGAGGAGGCTGACCTCCACTGTCCGGCCCCCCGCAGCAAGGCAGCCATTCGTCTCTGGCCACGAGGATCTGTGTAATGCACTTCATTTGCTGCAGGGGAAACTGAGACATCCCGAGGTATTGATCTAAGTATTGACATCATTTGACTGTTCCTTTAAAGCTTAATGCCGGCCCGGTGAGGCGGGAGGGCCGGAGCGCGGCGGGTGATCGCTCTGTAATCAGGGCTGTGTGTACAGTACACGTCTTTGCAGTGTATTGTAGAATGTGTATGAGCATTCAAATACTCGTGTCATTTGATACAAGACGTGTGCTCCTTGACCTGGGACATCTCTGTCTCAACCCCTTTAGATCCTTGAGAACCAAAAAAACCAAAAGAGACGATTCCCCATGTAGCACCGTGGGCATCATTACTACAGTCATTCAAATTCCAATATACCACAATTAAAATGGATTTTTTTTTTTTGTTCGTTTGAATTCTCTTTTGTTTTGTATTATTTAATTAGGTTTTGAAGTTCAGAATGAAGTTTGTTAGTCTGGTGGGAAATATCTATCCCGGATATCTCACCATCGGGTGCATTCGGCACCCCCTGGAAGTGTAGATGAGCGATTGGTCGCTTCTGACACAGCTCACGTCGTACGGAGTGTCTGTCCTTGTGTCCGGTCAGCAGATGGGCTCTGGGGCCTGCCCTTGACTTTGAGCTGTTCCCAGGCTCCGAGGGGCTCCGAGGGGCTCCGAGGGGCTCCGCGGGGACAGCTTTTTGTGACGCACAAACAGCAGATGTTCCTCAGCATTCCCTGTGGCCAGTCTAGGATGCCGTCTCTGTCCGGACCTGACCTTTGACCCCTCTGGCTGATTAGAACGCTCTTGCAGCAGAGGTCAAAGACAGGTTGCACATGCTAAATGCAACGTTGCCCAGTCGGGACAGGAGACGTTTGTTGCATGGACATTGTTTTTCTCATCTTAGTCGATCAAGTGTTTACATGTGAATTTTACTGAAAAGAAACAGAAGATGCGTATGAACTCTATGAGCTATATTTCACTAAACAGATATCTAGTCACGTGACTTTGCCGGTTTAATGAATAAAGAAAGTTGGATGTCCTGGGATCTGATGAGGTTTACACTTTAACCTCAGACTAAACTCGGGAAATAGGAATAATTCATTAATTAATCATGTGTGGCGCAAATCAGATCCGGACCACATATCAGGACTGGTTTTAAAACACGATGCTAGTACTGTGGAAACACGAACCAGCTGGAAAACATGAAATATGAATCAGGCTGTATGTGTGTATTCTATCTAGCTTTAATGCTGTGTAGACACAGCCCAGCGGCTCAGACGAGGGAAAGCCAACCTGCTGAACAGTTCTGAGAGTAGTGACAGGATGCAGAGACCCGGTCCACACGTTCGTCGTCTGAAAACGGATTACAGGTCAGCGTCTTTCTTGCTGTGTTCCTTGTGTCGTTTTCGACATGGCGCCACTTTTCCCTGTTGGATAAATGGTGCGAGTGCATTTTCCAGTTTTCAACTGTCATTAATGATTTTACCACAAAACCAAAAAGTCCAAAACAAAATAGGCGTTGGAGGATGTTGCTCCAAAGAGACATGTGCATGATTTATTTATTTATTTTTCAGTCTACGACGACCGGGATTTCACTCCTACTTAAAACCACCGTGGGCGGTCAAAATGACCGCTGGTTTTTAAACCCTGTATTGTGTCAAGATAAATACCCCGTTGAGATATTAATGCATTACATATGTTAGCATGTCTGTTAAGAAACGACTGACACCAAAATTAACATTTTAACTACTGTAATACTGGTTTTGCACCATTTAAACTTCAGAGAGAGACATGGTCGAATTTGAATAGCAAAACTGAAAAAGTGAAAATGTTTCCCGAAAAACAAAATGGAAAACACATGTTGCTAATCTAACAAACGCAACAAGGCCTATAACATGCGAAAAGCAAAAAAAGAACTGAAAACAAATATTGAGACAATCCCAAAGAACGACCGG
The DNA here is from genome assembly GCA_022114975.2 of Lampris megalopsis. Lineage (NCBI taxonomy): Eukaryota > Metazoa > Chordata > Actinopteri > Lampriformes > Lampridae > Lampris > Lampris megalopsis. The sequence continues at coordinate 102,028 of JAJHIY020002189.1, read as the reverse complement.
AACTTAAAAACTACCAGAACGACCGTGGGCGGTCAAAATGACCTCCGCGGGTTTTAAACTCTATATTGTGTCAAGATAAATACCCAGTTGAGATATTAATGCATTACATATGTTAGCATGTCTGTTATGAAACTAACTGACGTCACAATTAACATTTTAACAACTTTAATACGATTTTTCAAACAATTTAAAATGGCCGCTGTCCAACGCCTGCACATACTGCAAGAATCAAGGAGCAGCGGGTCTGTGTCTTTTTTTCACAAACTTATTAAACTTTGAAAATCCAAAATGGTCAAAATGGCCAACTTGACCCCCACTCGGTTGTTTGAATAATAAATAAAAGTGTATCTTATCTTGTATTGACTATATATATTCTGCGAGTCTGTAGTTCCCTAATTCCCCGTGTAGTGTTTGGTACATCCTGCTGTAAGGTCAGCTTTGGTTCCCAGTTGCACGTTTCTTTCACCGCGAGGTTGATTTTAGAGTTGGACGGTTGTAATACGTCACACACGCCGTGATAAAGTCAGGCTGCGGCGAAGCCCAGCTAGCACGGGGAGCGCGTCACGGCCTTCCATGGCCAGGTAATGAATTGGTGATGACAGCTCAGTCTCTCCGGTGGAGGCGCCTCTCCTCCAGCTCTCCCTCCGTCTCGCCGCATATGGAGATGTTGTGAAGCCGCTCCCCGCTGACCCCTCCAGGCCCCGGGGCCCTCCAGGGGGACATGAGCCTCCCGCTGACCCCTTCAATACAGTTCCTCCACAGACGCCTTTCACGGTTCCTGTAGCAGTGTTCGGACTTCTGAACGTGACAGGTGGCTGTCAAAATCCACTTGATTGGCGAAGAGCAGGCGCCGAAAGATCTCGTGGTTTCCCTCCTGTTCTGGCCTGATGGGTTGAAGATGTAAAGATGTCGGTGGGGTGGTTGATGGCGGTAAAAGACCGCCATAGTGTTGATTTCAACGGAACTTCTGCTGAGGTGGTGCGTCTCCACAGAGGTTGGAGAGATGGGCACCGGATCTAATGCGGTTGTATAAAAACGCAGTGTGAGAAGATGTCGTCATCACCATCCTCTGTGGTGGCAAGATACGAAGTCAGATATGCAAAACATGTCAGGTATCGGTAGTGGAGAAATATCCACATCCCTGCACCTGCTTGGGGGGTCAAAGTTCACACATTTGGACTTACTGCATTTCTGTGCAAAACGGTTTTGGTTTATTGCGCTTGTGATTAGTGGGGCTGATAGAAAATCAATAATCTTAATATTCAACTAATCCTGTAGGTGTTTTATTACGTAAGAACGCCAGACGTTTGCTGGTTGCCGCTCCGCACGGGAAGAGTTGCCCACTTTTCTCTGGAACGCTGCAGTGAGGTGAGCAGTGGCTCCGGCTGCCGGTCGGACCAAACACCCCGTCCTGACACGTCCCGCTGGGCGGTGGGGACTCGGGGGGACATTTATTACTGTTTTCCATATTTTAGACTAATCAGAACGTAATCGATAGATGAATGACAGGGAGTTGCAGTCCTGTGTTTGTGATCGTTGTGAATAAGATAATAATCAGCGTTATTGACAGTGTTTGGATGTGATTTTTGAGTAAGTTCCAGTCCTCAGCAGGAGAAAAACCACGGCCTGCTCAGCTGAGCGGCGGAGGCCTGGCGTGGAGGCCGCAGGGGGCCGGGCTGGTCTGGCCTCGGCCGTGATGGTGACTCCTTCGCGCTAATGGTGTAGCGTCTCGTTGCGTTGCCGCGTGCGCTGGCGTGATGACCGCCCTCCCGGCGAAGGTTGGTGCGAGACCAGAGAGCCTCTCACGCTGTCGTGTGTGAGTCTTGTTAGCTGTGACGCCTGTCTGCTCATTCGTGTCTGGCGGCGGTGGGCGTGGGACGGACACGGCAGGAGAGGCAGCAGACGGGCTTGTATTTCAGGCTGCAGCAGCTAGCTTGATGTCTATTGATCTGGATTTGATAGATTGTATTAAATCTATCAAATAACAAAGAGAGCATAAAAAGCAGACGAGGAGCCAAAAGGAACAAAACAAATTAGTGTGTGAGGGTGGATTGTGTTGCATTTAATGCAAAAAGGGCGACTATTTGTGGTGGTCATCGGGAGCTGATGGGGAAGTTAGCAAAGAGGAAAACAGCTCTTCTTTCTGCTTGTGTGTGTGTGTGTGTGTGTGTGTGTGTGTGTGTGTGTGTGTGTTGTTCTATGTGTGTCTTTGAATAGATTCATTATTGTCATTCATTCTTTTCCTTAGCCTGCAAAATATACCAAGTATGCAGTAAGTTTACCTCCATACATGTACATAATATGTATATATGTACTACATATATACATTTATACATCCTGACACTCACACATGGGTACAGCGGTACGACTGCATTCTTCATATGAAGTGCTTCTGGCCATTTACAGTTAAGGCACATCGGTACGACTGGGTATTTTGATTTCTATTTAAACCACTGTGTAATTTTAGTGGCAAAGTACCAAAAAAAAACTCTCTCTCTCTCTCTGTCTCTGTCTGTCTCTCTCTCTGTCTGTCTCTGTCTGTCTCTCTGTCTGTCTCTCTGTCTCTCTCTCTTGTCTGTCTGTCTGTCTCTCGTCTGTCTGTCATTCTCTCTCTCTCTCTCTGTCTGTCTGTCTGTCTCTCTCTCTGTCTGTCTGTCTGTCTCTGTCTGTCTGTCTGTCTCTCTCTCTTGTCTGTCTGTCTGTCTCTCTCTTGTCTGTCTGTCTGTCTGTCTCTCTCTTGTCTGTCTGTCATTCTCTCTCTCTGTCTGTCTGTCTGTCTCTCTCTGTCTGTCTCTCTCTCGTCTGTCTGTCTGTCTCTCTCTCTTGTCTGTCTGTCATTCTCTCTCTCTGTCTGTCTGTCTGTCTCTCTCTGTCTGTCTCTCTCTCGTCTGTCTGTCTGTCTCTCTCTCTGTCTGTCTCTGTCTGTCTGTCTGTCTCTCTCTCTGTCTGTCTCTGTCTGTCCGTCTGTCTGTCTGTCTCTCTCTCTGTCTGTCTCTGTCTGTCTGTCTGTCTCTCTCTCTCCCTCTGACACACACACACACAGAGTGAGATGATTCTGACTTGCTGGTCAGTGTGTGGGGCCACAGGTCTATTAGCTGCTATTAACACATTGACTGGCTATTGGCTTTGCATTGGCAGCGGTCAGCGTGCCTGTCCATGCCTGTCCTCCCCCATCAGGACCAGACAGAGGTCATTATCAGTGATCTGCCATTCAGGATGAGACCTCAGGGACCACCCTGTCCACCGGCTCCACAGGCCTGACCAGACAAGTCGGGTCAACACTGGCCAATTTACCTCTCTCTCTCTCTCTCTCTCTCTCTCTCTCTCTCTCTCTCTCTCTCTCTGTATGTCTCTGTCTCCCCACTTTTTTTCCCCCAGTCTTCTTCTCATGTCCTCTTCCTTGTGTTGGACACTGGCGCTGACAGACACTCCTTGATATTTTCGCGGTTCCAGCTGTTTTTCCAGCGGTCCATTTCCTGCCATGTGGGTTATCAGCCACCGTGCACACGCCTTGCTCCGCTGATACGGAGGCGTCACAAGTCCGTCCTCAGTGTTTTCATTAAGGTTTGCAGCATGAGGCTGATAAATCTCCTGCAAAACACTCATTTGGAGGGAATGAATTTCATCCCTGGAAAGTAATGGGAATGTATACTTAGAGGAATTAACATGAGACATTTTACGCAGTCGAAGAAAAATATAATCCATGCATAATTGATTGGCGGCATGATTGCCTGAGTTTACTGTCATTTTTCTGTGGTGAGAGAAAGTCTTTCCTCAGGCTGTTTAGCCTAATGGACTTTGGGATATTTAATTTAAGGCTGTCCATGAGCTGAAATGGAGCTCCACTGCTCTCATGCTCTGTAGGAACATGTTGGGCTCCCGCCCCTCAAATGACTCTCATTTAGCATGCAAACCCATGGTCAGTAGCCGTCTAATTGCCTGTCATTTTGATAAACTCTATCAACTTGTTTAAACGTGTTTGTCTCACGTCCCAGTCTGAAGCGCCGGCCGGAAAAGTAGCAGAGCTGCTCTCCACTTGGTCTGCTGTGTTTCATTGGACATTTGGGCTGCCGTGTGTCCCTCAAAACAAGCTTCGGCCCGTGACAGCCACCACCACCACAAGTCTGCTTTTTAGGGGACAGGCGCCGCATGGTGGCAATGTAACATGAGGGGCGCAGCCCTCAGAGAAAATGCTGGAACATAAAGAACTGCAGGCCAGACAAACCCCGTGGCTCTGTGTTCTGCTGACGTTCTGATGATATTCTGATGGATGTTCTCATGATGTTCTGGCGATGTTCTGATGATGTTCTGATGGTTGTTCTGATGATGTTCTGATGGTTGTTCTGATGGATGTTCTGATGGATGTTCTGATGGTTGTTCTGATGGATGTTCTGATGATGTTCTGATGGATGTTCTGATGATGTTCTGGTGACGTTCTGATGATGTTCTGATGATGTTCTGATGGTTGTTCTGATGGATGTTCTGATGATGTTCTGGTGATGTTCTGATGGTTGTTCTCATGATGTTCTGATGGATGTTCTGATGGTTGTTCTGATGATGTTCTGATGGTTGTTCTGATGATGTTCTGATGGATGTTCTGATGATGTTCTGATGGTTGTTCTGATGGATGTTCTGATGATGTTCTGGTGATGTTCTGATGGTTGTTCTCATGATGTTCTGATGGATGTTCTGATGGATGTTCTGATGGTTGTTCTGGTGATGTTCTGATGGTTGTTCTGATGATGTTCTGATGGATGTTCTGGCGATGTTCTGATGGTTGTTCTGATGATGTTCTGGTGACGTTCTGATGATGTTCTGATGGATGTTCTGATGATGTTCTGATGGATGTTCTGGTGATGTTCTGGTGGATGTTCTGATGATGTTCTGATGGATATTCTGGTGATGTTCTGATGGATGTTCTGATGGATGTTCTGGTGATGTTCTGATGGATGTTCTGGTGATGTTCTGATGATGTTCTGATGATGTTCTGATGAATGGCCTTTATGTCAGTGGCTTCTAAAATGACCAGTTTAATGCAACGCCAACACACACTTTATGCAAATCATTCATTTTGGTTCCACCTTATTGTTGAAAAATGAGTTTAGCCTTCGGTTTTGTGTGTGTGTGTGTGTGTGTGTTTGTTTGAGTGTGTGTTTGAGTGTGTGTTTGAGTGTGTGTGTGTGTGTGTGTGTGAACTTTGGAAACCTGATGAGCCCATAAACCGCACTTTCACAGTAACGGGTGGTGTCTCAGCCGTGAGGTGTGGCGCTTACTCGTGTAGCCCAGCGGGGTCAGATCTTAAACATGACACCTCCTTCCTGTTCCGGTAGATGTGGTCAGTCTGCAGTGCAAGAAACACGTAAAACATGCGCAAAACCAACGCAGCTGTAGTTTGAATGCGTTAAACCTGCAGGGGCGGGAGTTTTGTCTCCCCCTTCTGGCAGTGAGCGTAATTGCGTCTCTTCGTTCCGCGCTCTCCAACGAGGAATCGCTACTTGAAAGGATACCCGCGTGTGTCCTCCTCTTCCATGGCTTTCTTTTCCGACTCCAACCCTTCCTCTGAGCGCCTTCCTTTCTTCCTCCTCTGGAGCACCGGAAACGCGTCTTGGCCTCTCCTGCGGTTTTTCTGCCGCAGCCTCCAAACCCGGAAGCTTTCTGGCGGAAAGCCAATCGGAGACATGCGAATGCTGTCGTCACACGGAAGTACGCGGACGACACAACGGCTCGTCTCAAACAGGAAGTCACGTCCCTGTTGCTGCACAGACACGTGGTGTGTATTCCCAAGCCTCTGGATTGTTCCTCACTCTTGACAAATGTGAACCGTTACCAGTTAAAATCTGCTCCCACGAAACAGTTCATAGCGTATCTGTGGAAACGCGGCTGGGATACTTGGGAATACGCCCAGCCTGGCATCTAGAGGAAGAAACTCTTTCAACTGGACGGGGAAATTGACAAATTGTAGGAAATATTTTAAACTTCTGGAAGTTCAGCTCTGGCAAAGCAGTCGTTACTGGTTGACGTAAAACGCATAACTAGGCGTCACTTCCGGTGCGCCAGCGCGGGAATGTCGCCCCAGTCGCCAGTTTTAAAACTGGTACACTGCGAAATACAAAGAGACTCACCTGGCGGCGGTAGGCTTATTCCCCTGGCAGCAGTAGGTGTATCCCCCTGGCGGCGGTAGGCTTATTCCCCTGGCGGCGGTAGGCTTAGTCCCCTGGCGGCGGTAGGCTTATCCCCCTGGCGGCGGTAGGTGTATCCCCCTGGCGGCGGTAGGTGTATCCCCCTGGCGGCGGTAGGCTTAGCCCCCTGGCGGCGGTAGGCTTAATCATCAGTGTGTGAACTCGTGTGGCAAGGGCTTGAATGTCCCGGACATTGATTCATATGTAGACGTCCCGCCGGTCCCGCGTCCTCGCTTCAGGACAGAAACACTGTCGGCGCTACACCGATATATGCTAATATATGTACAGTTGTGTGTCTGCAGATATGCGCTTCACAAACAACTGTCAACACACGCCTCACCTGCGATACAACACGGCCAAACAGAATGGAGCACAACAGACAAGGACAGGTGGAATACGAAGCATGAAGGAAACTCTGCTCTTATCATCAGTTTGCTGTTGTGTCGCCGCATGCGGGTGGTGGGAGGAGCTACGCCCATGGTGACTGGATGATGAAGCAGCCATTAAGCCTCCTAACTGAAGGAGGCATGTGCGACACGACGCATCGCTGCACCAAACACTGCAGTTTACAGAGAAAACAGGAATTTGCTTATCAATATTTTAGAGACCCTCAAAGTTTCCCCAATCATGTGTCCTCCCCCGTAGCTCGCACCCTGCTTTCAGCCATGCTGAAGGTGTGGTTGTGGGGTGGAGGCAGGTGATGGCTAAATTGGTTAATGGGTAGAGGTGTAGTGACAGCTCAGAGCCGGACAGGCTGACAGCGGCATCGCGCCACCGACCCTCTCTCAGCGGGGGTGGGAAGGATGACCAGAACCCGGCCCAGGCCTCCGGGCGCCGCTTCATTATCCTGCTGTAACCATCCGCATCGGCAGACACCTCCGCCTGGCCCGCGGGCCCCGCCGGGCCTCGCCGGGCCCCGCTGGGCCTCCGGCGGCCCTGCGCCGGCCCGCTGGGCCGAGACGAGAGGCAATGAAGTCCAAAACACGCTGTTCATCTTCCAGATGGAGTGATTTACTGATTTGGCATGGGCTCCTTCCCCCCACACCCCACCGGCCCCCGTCCTGCCCAATCAACATCCATGTCCCGTAACGTGGTGGTGCTGGTGCTGGTGTGTCGTTAGCAACACAGCAAGTCAAGCGGCCGAGATGCAGTTTGCAACATTTGGTTTATGACCGACCGAAGGATAAAAATGGAGAAAAACGACTTTGGGTGGAGAACGGGATGGGGGTCGGCCGGACCCCGGCAGGCCACCTGGGACTGTGGAGAGGAGGAGGGAGAGGAGGGGGAGGAGGGAGAGGAGTTCCCCTGCAGAGCTGCACCAGACGCAGGAAAATCCAGTTATTTTTATTTGCCATCTTTGTCATCGTCCATTATTTTACGGGTTGAGATTTCACTTTGGTAATTTTCTCATCAGTCAGACACCGCCAGAGTCCGGGTCTCCTCAAGCCCCCCCCTCCCTCCCCCCTTTGTCTCTCCAGTAATAAGCCGGCATCCGCGTGTGACATGGTGTGTGTGTGTGTGTGTGAGAGAGAGAGGGAGGGAGGGAGAGAGGGGGGGGGATGACTGGGCAGGGACATGGGAGGTGTGAGGGGGAGAGGGAGGCGAGGGGTAAAGAAGGGGATAAATTGATGGGGGGGGGCACGGTAAAAGAAAGCGAGGAGGTGACTGGGAGAGGAGAGAGATGACCCCCGCCCCCCCCCGCCGCCCCCCATATCCATGGGTTTGTGTGTCTGGCCATCAGCGAGCAGCCATGTTGAAGAGGGAAGCCATTTTCTTGCCCTTCTCATTACCGTGTTTTATATTCAGCTGTGTCAGGAAGCGCTGGCCACCGCTCAGCCCTGCAGCCATGTGGAGTGCTGGGGGGGGGGTGTCTGTGTGTGTGTGTGTGTGTGTGTGTGTAGTTTATGAGGGGCCGTGAGGGGGAGAGACAGGAGGTCAAATTAGACGGAGAGACCCCCGGGTTGGAGGGCAGAGCTCGGGTTCATCGGCGCAGACAATGGAAAGCTCTTCAGAAAGCGATTGGGGGGCTCTTAGTGATATTGGCCTCTGCGGTGCAGGCTGCAGACAGACCCTCCTCACATCTTCCTCCATCACGGCCGCGTGTCTCCTCCGCCCCCTTACACTTCTGCCTACAGTCACACGCACGCACGCGCACGCACGCGCACGCACGCACACACACGCCTCATCCTCAGTATCTACTGCTTTTAATTGTACCCCGTGAACACCACCGATTACCACGGTGACTTGCCGTGTGTGTGTGTGTGTGTGTGTGTGTGCGCGCGCGCGCGCACGTGCACGTGGAGCATGCACACCGTGTCAGGACACTGCCGTGACTGGAACACATGGTGACAGTGCAGCCCCCCCTCCTTTTCTTTTCTGCCCACAGCAGCCGCCCCCCCCCTCTTTTTTGACACCCCTCACCAGGACAGCTGCTCCCCCGGCGGAGCCTCCATGGTGACGGTCCGCACTAACGGGGCTTTAGCCGCCGCTGGTGTGAAATTAAACAGCCCCCCTCGCCCCCTTGATGAGAAGCGGCGCCGTGTGCTCACGCGGCGGCGATCTGCCCGTCACACGGCGCGAGCTCGCGCCTCCGACGGGTGATCATGGGAATTAGAGTTCACTACTACCCGAAAAGAAGAAGAAGAAGAAGAAGAACACGCCAAATATACCTTGTTCGGTCCTGTTTTCTCTCCTGTTCCTTTCCGCGGGGGCTGACTGGGCTGTAGTCTGACGTCATGGCCGTCCGTCTCACCCTGCATCAGCTCGGCTGCACCGCCAGTCTTCTCTCTGCCCTCTTTCCCCACTTGCAGGGGGCTGCATGGGGGGTTGCGTTGTGGTAGAAACGTGATTTTCACAGAGTGGGCTGCACAGAGCAGCGCAGCCTTGCATGCAGAGCCTTGCATGCACGGCTCTGCATGCAAGGCTCTGCATGCAAGGCTGTGCATGCACAGCGTTAACACGTTAATCCTGCAGCTGCACGTGCGGAGGTGAGAGCTGCAGCTCTCCACAAAGAAAAGACTTAAGTGATATAACTGAAGGAAATGCCGTTTTTTTTTTTTTTTTTTTTGCCGAGGCAAATTATCTTCTTGAAATTAATAGTTAATATTTTAGTATTGCTATATATTTTTAATCTGCCCTTTGCATTTTTTGCAAATATAATGCGTCCTTCCACATTCACTCCAGCGCTCGGGCTTGATGAGTACTTCAAATGTGAATTAAAGCACTCCATTTTCAGAGGAAAATGAGTAATAATTCAGAGATATTAATAATACATAATAATGCTGTTCAGGAAAATTGAAAGTTGAAAAACAGAGGAGAGATGAGAGGTGGAGGAGAGACAGAAACGCTTCCTCGTGTGCAGATTTTCGTCTGGTGACGTTTCGGGGTTTTGAACCGGCGGTGCAGCGAGCGCTCACGGGAACGCCGGCAGCAGTCTGAGGGGTCTGTGTTTTTGTCCCCCCCCTCCCCCCCGGTCGTCGCGTGGCTGACCTGCGGCTGTGATGGGACAAGCTGAGGTGTGGTGACGGCGCTGGGTCTGAAGCAGTCAAGTGCTGAACCCACCAACACGTGGCGCTCATTAATATGAATTACCCTCCGTGCTAATTTCAGCCAACCCTCTTCTCCTCCCACTGGCAACACGGGGAAAAGACAGGAGGAGGAAGAGGAGAGATTTGTAAAGATAAAAAAAATACCCTGATGGATGGAGGCCGGAGGAGGCCAGGAGGTGCTGATGGCTCTTTGTCACTTTGTCTCTCTCTCTCTCTCTCTACCCTTTTCCGCTTGTTATATCGCTTTCTTCTCCTTCACCCAGTCTCTCGGTTTTTGATGGTTATGCAAAGGAAATGAATTTTTTTTTCCAACTGAGGATTTTAAAATAATATTAGAAAACCTCATGGTTATGATGGTATTAATACGATTGAGATGGTATGTTAATGTCAACGAGCTTATTCGGTGATCCTGTGTAAGTCCTGATGGTGTCGATAGAGCGGCCAACCAGCCGGCCATCAGGCCACATCATTTCCTTTCGCAGGTAGATAGATGGACGTCCTGCAGCGGATAACATCTGCAAGCTAAATTAGACCTCTCTGTAATAAAGTACAGTGTAATAGTGTCACAGTGATAGAGTGCATAAACAGGCCATACGTATTTTTCTTTAAAGCTACAATCCTTAATCCACACCTAAACCAAAACAAACCACAACACAGGAAGCTGCTGTCTCTCCCAGATTGATTGACAGGTGTCTTAATACAAGGACTAACAGTGAACAATACTGAATCTGAGTTTCTGACGTTTCCTGGTGCTGTAGTCACATCTCTAATGGCTGCAAAGATTGGAGTCAGACGCACCCACATGTTCTGTTACCGTCTGATGAGAAAGACACAACATGATTATTCTACATCTGCAGCTCACACTCTGCACTTATGTATTTAATAATACCTCCATCTGGTTTTGTCAGATAAATCACTGATTGGGCCTTTAACCGTGGTATTTTAAGGCATATTTGTTTTTACAGTGTACTGTATTGACACCCCCCCCCACCAAAGTATAAACTAGGTCTTAAATTAAGTGAATTTGTGTTCCAGTGGATTTATTTACTGACGATAAGAAAAAAGTTGTTAATTTAACTTGACGTCAGTTATTAAATGACTGTTAGCTGCTGCTGCTGGTGGTTTTTCCCGTGTGTGTTGGCATGTCTGTGTCTTCCAGCCGTGGGCCGGGGCCAGCTCGGGGCCGTCACTGCTGACGGGTCTTGGCGGGTCAGCCATGTGGTCACGACAGCCGTCCCACCGGTTGCCCCCACGGGTGCGTGTAGCGAGAGCCTTTTGGCCGGTGGGGCAACTCCAGTTTACACAGTCATTTCCCGGCTGAATTTCCTTTTCTTTTCTTTCTTTCCCCCTCTGACTCGAAGCGCCTCCACCCTTTCCCTCTGTCACAGCCCCTCAGCTCCGCGAGGAGGGTGTGGAGCACCGCAGGGCTGTGGTTCCACACCCTTTAACTTCTCTATAGAGCCGGACCAGACTGCCACGCTAAAATATGAAGACATTTCTGACTGAATGCCTCCGTATTGATTATGTGGTGATATTTAGTGGATGTCTATCGGTGCTTTCACACATCAGTAAATATTGATAAATGATAAGTGATCAATAATAATGTGGGTATGTTGACGAGCAAGTAGACACATTCATTGTTCTTTTCACTACAACAGTGGAAGAAGTTCAGAAAACGGTCTCGTGTTACTGTAATGCAGCCTTTAAGACCAGGGAAGGACAACATTTAAGTTGTGTCACCGTATTACCACAACCACAACCCCACAACACACCTGGTGTCACACCACCATACACACACACACTACATCCACACGCTGAGCAGATGTACTTCTAAACATCCTTCATGTCAAAGCACATGCTGTGGTTTAAGGTAAAGAAGAGCCAGATCTTGCAGCTGGGCCTTCACTGTATAGGCGGCTATACTGTCAGCCCGTCACAGCGCTTCAGATAGCGGCGATGACAGGAAGTCTGGAGGTTTGGGAGGTGACAGTTTTGACACACACAGAAAATGCAGCAGCGTGCGTGTTTTGAAAGCTGTGCCTGCGTGTTGATTTGTCATTAGCGTCGTGTGTGTGGTTGTGGTGGTAGTGATGTCAATACAAACAGTTAATCGTTCTCTTAAAACCATTTCGTGTACATAAAATATGTGTTGTTTTTATGTTTTGTGTTTTGCGAGACAACCTTGACTGTCCTGCAAGCGGCCATCATGCAAGTGCGTCATCATTATTATTTGATGATGTAATGTAATGTAATGAGAAGAAGACTTTAATAAACATCTTGTTGTCTTATGACACGTGCTCTCAAAAGGTTAAGAAAGAAGAGAGCTCAAAGTTTCTGGCTAGACCTGCAAAGCAGACGGCACTTCTACAGACAACAGCTGTGTATTAGTATTAGTATTAGTGTTAGTACTAGTATTAGTGTTAGTATTAGTGTTAGTATTGATAGGAAATCCTTCAAACATCCATTCAGCGTGTGAAGATGGAGGGTTGTTATTTCCTACTGTGAAGATGTGATTATTTTTCAAGACTCTTTTATTTGCAACTTTCCTCATTTCAAACTAAAAAGGACGGTGTGTAAGAGCCTTCAGCCGAGGCAGACAGTTGAGAGATAAAAGATCACCCCTTATATATAATGTTGATATATGTTATATATAGTGTTGATATGTTATATATAATGTTGATATGTTATATATACTATTGATATGTTATATGTTATATTTCGTGTTGATATGTTATATATAATGTTGATATGTTATATATAATGTTGATATATTTTATATATAGCGTTGATATGTTATATATAATGTTGATATGTTATATATAGTATTGATATGTTATATGTAATATAAAGTGTTGATATGTTATATATAGTATCGATATGTTATATGTTATATATAGTGTTGATATGTTATATATAGTGTTGATATGCTATATACAGTGTTGATATGTTATATATAGTATCGATATGTTATATATAGTATCGATATGTTATATATAGTGTCGATATGTTATATATAGTGTCGATATGTTATATATAGTGTTGATATGTTATATATAGTGTTGATATGTTATATATAATGTTGACATGTTATATATAGTGTTGATATGCTATATATAGTGTTGATATGTTATATATAATGTTGATATGTTATATGTATAGTGTTGATATGTTATATATAATGTTATGTTATATAGAGTGTTGATATATTATGTTACATATAATGTTGATATGTTATATGTTATATATAATGTTTATATGTTATGTTACATATAATGTTGATATGTTATATGTTATATATAATTTTTATATGTTATATATGTTAATGTTATGTTATATATTATGTTTATATGTTATATACAATGTTAATATGTTATATAATGATGTTATATATAATGTTAATATGTTATATAATGTTATATGTTATATATAATGTTATATGTTATATATATAATGTTAATATGTTATATGTTATTTAATGATGTTATATATAATGTTAATATGTTATCTTATATAATGATGTTATATATAATGTTAATATGTTATATAATGTTAATGTTATATGTTATCTATAATGTTGATGTTATATATAATGTTAATATATTACATGTTATATATAATGTTAATATGTTATATATAATGTTAATGTTATATATAATGTTAATGTTATATATAATGTTAATATGTTATGTTATACAATGATGTTATATGTAATGTTAATATGTTATATAATGTTAATGTTATATATAATGTTAATGTTATATGTTATCTATAATGTTGATGTTATATATAATGTTAATATATTACATGTTATATATAATGTTAATATGTTATATATAATGTTAATATCTTATATGTTATATACAATGTTAATATTTTATATATAATGTTAATATGTTGTTATATAATGTTGATGTTATATATAATGTTATATATAATGCTGATGTTGTATGTTATATATGTTTATATGTTATATAGAATGTTGATGTTATATATAATGTTAATGTTATGTATATAATGTTGATGTTGTATGTTATATAGAATTTTAATATGTTATATATAATGTTGATATGTTATATGCAATGTTAATATGTTATGTTATATAAATAATGTTAATATGTTATATATAATGTTTATATATAATGTTTATATATATATATGTTGGCCTTGTTAGCATGCCATGTTAGCACACCGTGTTAGCATGCCACGTGACCATGCTGTGTTAGCACAATGTGTTAGCATGCCGCGTTAGCACAGTGTTAGCACACCATGTTAGCACGCCGCGTTAGCATGCTGTGTATAATCTCTATTCTGTTTATCATCAGTAAGTGAAAGGGGACACTACAGATTTGGTCCTGTTTGCCCAAAGTTCCTCACCTGCACTCAATTTTCTAGTGCTTTGTTTCTTTGTTTCTGTCTTTCTTTCTTTCTTTCTTTCTTCCTCATATCTGCTCTCTCTCACACACACCCACAGTCATAAACTGAAGTCATGTTGATGGAAAAAGCAGCCGTGTGATTTGGGCCGGCTCGCTCGGGGAGGCTGGCGGTGATGTCATTAGGCATGACTCTGGCTGATAGAGCCGGCCCGCTTATTGAATAAATAAATACATTAAAATGATATCTTATGTATTCTTTTCACCTCCCTTCAGGCCTCCGCCATCCCAAATCCTGACCATTCATTCACCCCCCCCACACATACACACACACGCACGCACACACACACACAACCGCGCGCGCACAGACCTCTCGCGCGCGCACACCCTTGCCCTGCTTGTCCACCAGCATTCAGAAAATTTAAAAAAAATAGATTAAAAAAATGCAGTTTTGCAATAAATTATTCATTTTACTAATACACATTCAGCCGGAATCAGTCTTTTGCCCCCCCCCTCCACCCTGGCACACCAAGACACAAGAGAAATATCAAATCCAAAGAAAAGGAAGGCTTCTCTGTCGAGAGAGAGAGGGGGGGGGGCAGTGGTGACGCCTCGATAATGGGCTAAAACAACTAGTATAAGAGAGCGAGGGAGAAATGGAGGAAGAGGGGGGAGAGAGAGGGGAGGGGAGGGGGAGGGGGGGAGAGTGGCAAGCATATTATAACTCATCCATGTGGATCACCCCAGTAGATTGGGAGCAATCCCTTGTTGAAATTGTCTTCTAAACACTTAGAGAGACGGAGACAGAACGCAGAAGCCGCCCCATCTCACTGTGTGTGTGTGTGTGTGTGTGTGTGTGTGCGTGTGCGCACGCATGAGCGCATGTATGCGTACATACGTGCGTGCATCTGTGCCGGTGCATATCTCGCAAGCCAGCCTGCGAATGAATGTGTGCACGCGTATGTGTGCGTGTAAGCGTGTGTGTGCGTGTGTGTGTGTGTGTGTGTGTGTACTCACACTCCCTGCCATCCCAGCCGAGGTACCGACCTCTGACACACCAATTGCACGTCTGCATTCCACTGTTTGTGTATGTGCGTGCGTGTGCGTGTATGCATACATGCCGTGCGCGCATCTGTGCCGGTGCATATCTTGCAAGCCAGCCTGCGAACAAGAGCGTGTGCAGGTGTGCGTGTGCGTGTGCGTGAGGAACAGGGGGTATTATGCACCGTAGATGTTGCCTCGTGCTTTAAACAGCTGCCTACCAGCTCTCAGGTAGTGCGCGCCGGCTTCTAAATAAGCAGCACATGCACCGTCCCCTGCAGGACAGCAGCCAGCAGGCAGTGTGAAATCACACTAATGCAGTAGCGGCAGGCTGAGCACGAGCAGGAAGACGCTCCTCCATCACTTAGTTGTAAAGGTGCAGGAGACAAGGAGCAGCAAGAGGCAAAAAAAGAAAAGGAAAAAGAAAAAAAAGTGGGGATTTGGACATCAGAGGGAAAAGAGAGGAAAAAGATAAAGGTCAGTAATTTTTTCCCATTTCAGTTTTTTGTTTCGTTGCTGGTCTTTTGGAGCCTTTTTCTACCCATCTTTCGGTTCTTCGCGGGAGTTTGGGTGCAGAGGGTGTGGAGCGGGGAGCGGGGTTCAGCCTGTGACGGCTGGGCAAAACTATTGATCCTCTCCAAGTTTGTGGGAAGTGTGCTGTTTTTATCTTGCCGGGTGGGAACGCCGGACGTGTGTATGCGTGCGTGCGTGCGCGCACACGCGCGTAACCGTGCGCGCGTGCACATCCGTGTTGGGGGAATAGAGCGTTGGAATGGACCAACTCCTGTGACGCGTGCTTATACACGTGTAAACATTTTGCTACAGTGTGTGTGTGTGTGTGTGTGTGCGCACGCAGATTTGCTTAATTTTCCTATCTTGGGAATTTGCTGAACAGTATCTCGCAGTGTTTGGTGTGTGTGTGTGTGTTTGTGTGTGTATTTCGGTTCATGACTTTATGCACATGTGTGTTGGAGAAGGTGCGTGCATGTTGTGATGGCAGTGACGGGGGGGGGCAGGTGAGGGAGAGGTGTGGGAGGCAGGTGACCGCCAGGCTACGCCCCTCGTATCGGAGTCGAACAGATAATGAGATTGGTGATTCAGGGGGCCGCGCAGGGAAAAAGTGAAAGTGTATTTTTGCTGCCATCCATCCATCCGTCCTCTGTTTAGGTTTATGTGTATGTTTATGTGCACGGCGTGGCAGAGCTATAGGCTGCCTCCACAGTGGATGGACAGTGTGCAGCCAACACGTGACTGTAAACACACACCTGACATTCAGCGTGTTCATGTGGTGACTTATTATTACCCAGCGAGAAGGTCATAGCATCTGTCCTTCCATACCTACAGGTGTAGGAGGCACGTGCGGCCGCCGTTCGCGCGCGCGCGCGCGCACACACACACACACATCAGGATGGCTTCCACCGATTCATTTCAGTTTCAATTCAATGATGCTTTATTGGCATGACTGCATTAATTATGATATTGCCAAAGCAGGTGACAGCGAAACAGCTCAACAGCGTGCCAAACAAAGTAAATAAGTCAATTATAAATTAAAATAAATAGGTAAAGAATAGGTAGAACTGGCAGATACACAGAACAGCGACTGACAGGAATTGGAACAGCAGTTGGAACCGGAATTGGAACAGTAGTTGGAACAATAGTAGGAACAGTAATTGGTACAGGAATTGGATCAGTAGTTGGAACAGTAATTGGAACAGTAGTTAGAAGAGTAGTTGGAACAGTTGTTGGAACAGTAGTTAGAAGAGTAGTTGGAACAGTTGTTGGAACAGTAATTGGAACAGTAGTTAGAAGAGTAGTTGGAACAGTTTTTGCAACAGTAATTGGAACAGTAGTTAGAAGAGTAGTTGGAACAGGAATTGGAACAGTAGTTGGAACAGTAGTTAGAAGAGTAGTTGGAACAGTAGTTAGAACAGGAAATGGAACAGTAGTTAGAACAGTAATTGGAGCAGTAGTTGGAACAGGAATTGGAGCAGTAGTTGGAACAGTAGTTGGAGCAGTAGTTAGAACAGTAATTGGAGCAGTAGTTGGAACAGGAATTGGAACAGTAGTTAGAAGAGTAGTTGGAACAGGAATAGGAACAGTTGTTGGAACAGGAATTGAAACAGTAGTTAGAAGAGTAGTTGGAACAGGAATTGAAACAGTAGTTAGAAGAGTAGTTGGAACAGTAATTGAAACAGTAGTTAGAAGAGTAGTTGGAACAGTAGTTAGAACAGTAATTGGAACAGGAAATGGAACAGTAGTTGGAACAGGAATTGGAACAGTAGTTGGGACAGGAATTGGAACAGTAGTTGGAACAGTAGTTAGAACAGTAATTGGAACAGTAGTTGGAACAGAAATTGGAACAGTAGTTGGAACAGGAATAGGAACAGTAGTTGGAACAGTAATTTGAAGAGTAGTTGGAACAGTAATTGGAGCAGTAGTTGGAACAGGAATTGGAGCAGTAGTTGGAACAGTAATTGGAACAGTAATTGGAGCAGTAGTTAGAGCAGTAATTGGAGCAGTAGTTGGAACAGTAGTTGGAACAGGAAATGGAACAGTAGTTAGAACAGTAGTTGGAACAGTAGTTAGAACAGTAATTGGAGCAGTAGTTGGAACAGGAATTGGAACAGTAATTGGAACAGTAGTTGGAACAGGAAGTGGAACAGTAGTTGGAACAGGAATTGGAACAGTAGTTAGAACAGTAATTGGAACAGTAGTTAGAACAGTAGTTGGAACAGGAAGTGGAACAGTAGTTGGAACAGGAATTGGAACAGTAGTTAGAACAGTAATTGGAGCAGTAGTTAGAACAGTAATTGGAGCAGTAGTTGGAACAGTAGTCGGAGCAGTACTTGGAACAGTAGTTAGAACAGGAAGTGGAACAGGAATTGGAACAGTAGTTGGAACAGAAGTTGGATTAGTAATTGGAACAGTAGTTGGAACAGTAATTGACATTGTGTTGGTCACTCACTGACCCTTAGGCTATGGCATTCTGACACATATCGTGCCGCAAGTTGTGCCCTTTGACCCTCTCCTAAAATAAGTGGCCATTGCTCATTTCATCATTCATCATATCATTACGACGACATGTCTCACAGAACAAACTTTCCTCATCTGTTCTTTCCTTTCACTGTGGCATTTATTTGCATTTGGGCTTTTATAGGTATAAAACAGACCCGCAATTACTTCCTGAACGTGTTTCTTCTGCGGCCATGAATTGAACATGTGAACATTTTGATTGAATGTTGTGAAGAGAGTTTTGAGGATGTCAGAAAGTAACCGCTGGGCCTCCGGAGGTGTGGTGGATGTGTTGGGAGAGAGGAGTCTGCATGTCCTGCACGCTCCTACATGTCTTTAACCTTCTACATGTGTTTACACACACACACACACACACACACACACACACACACACACACACACGTGCGTATTTAGACACACAGGTAGAAGGAAAGTGGGAAAAGCAGGACTACCAAATTGTCAGCAACACTAAAGACATCAAAACAAAAATCTCAGCCATCCATCACAGCTGTCGACTCATTTCTCTGGCGACAGTGATTTATTCTAGGGCCGAAATCCATTTAGTCTCTCTCTCTCTCTCTCTCTCTCCCCTCTCTCTTTCTCTCTCTCTCTCTCTCTCTCTGTCTCCCCTCTCTCTTTCTCCTGTCTCTCTCATGTTGCTCTCCTCTCTCTCCAGTTTCTCTCTCCCGTCTCTCTGCTCTCTCTTCTCTTTTCTCCCTCTCTCTCCTGTCTCTCTTCTGTCTCTCTCCTGTCTCTCTTCTCTCCCCTCTCTCTCTCCTCTTGTTTCTGTCTCTCTCCCCATATCGCTACCATTTACTTTAGTTCTCTCTCTCACTCCTCAATCTCTCTCCCACTCTTCTCTCTCTCTCTCCTCTCGTTTCTCAAATTCAGATTCAAATGGCTTTGTTATTTATTATATATTATTAATTATTATTGTTATAAATATTAATATTTTTTACTATTATTCTTAGTTATTATTATTATTATTTATAACGTATTATTTTATTTATTATTAATATTACTTATTGTTGTTGTTGTTGGTATTATTTATTGGCATGACGTAAGCAAGCGTTTGAACATTGAAAAAGCTAAAAGCTTTCTCGATCTCCCCCCATATCAATTCAGTTCGGTTCAGGTCCGTGATGCTTTATTGGCATGGCTGACCGCATTAATTACAATGTTGCCAAAGCAGGTGACAGTGAAACAGGTCAGCAGAGTGTCTCTCTCCCCAAATCTCTACCATGACTTTAGTTGTCTATCCTCCTGGTTGTTTATCGCTCTCATCTCCACATGAAATAAAACACTCGCATGCAGAGGGACGTTATAAACACCGTGTTCACACGACGCCATTTTAAAAGCAGTAGTCTGGGACACATGATCCCAGACACGTGTGATGGAGAAGATCCTTCATCAACCTTCTCGTGCTGGGCTGAGGGGGACTATAGATGTTTGCATTTCTATAAGACTGGATCTACACAGCGGGACTTCTGTGCCGCTGTCAAGATTTCTCTCAGCCAATCTGAGTTGAAAAAAGAAGTTGCCATTTGCATATTTAGCTTTCTGCTGTGGATCTGCCCCTGTGATAAATAATAAAAAAAAAGAAGTGAATATGCCTCAAGTACAAATAAATACCAGTAAGGCTTCTCATCTAAACTCCTTGTTTTTGGAACTGTGGTGCTGGGATGCAAACAGAAACACAACTAAATGAATGGAAAATGTGCAAACTCTGAATGTCCTGTTCTTTTACCTTTCCTTTCTATTTTCTGTTCATCCTCCACACAACAAACACATCCTATTCCCTCAAGCATGGCCTCCACCACATCACAACACTCTGTGTGTGTGTGTGTGTGTGTGTGTGTGTGTGTGTGTGTGTGTGTGTGTGTGTGTGTGTGTGTGTGCGTGCGCGCGGTATATCTTCTTGTGTGTTTGGGGGGTATGATGATGTGATGCCGGCTGATCGGAGTTCTATATGTTAGCTAGTGCTGGAGCCTATAAATATGTGTGTGTGTGTGTGTGTGTGTGTGTGTGTGTGTGTGTGTGTGTGTGTGTGTGTGTGTGTGTGTGTGTGTGTGAGACAGACTGACTGATTCTTCAGATCTGGCTGAATAGAAATCACAGAGCAGGGATGTGGATCTGTAGGTCAAGGCCTTGCAATGATTTGAGGTTGGTTTGGAAGAATTGGTCCGGTCCTGTTCTGCGAGTGCCTGTGTGGTTCAGGTTGCTGATGCTCCTGAATGGTGACTGAACTCAGCCTGAGGCCTCGGCCATGATAACAAACCAAATTCAGCTTTGGGCCCAAAAATCCTGGATTACTGCGTGCTTTGAGGGTTTAACACAGTCAGCCATTCAGGGAAACACGGGACTAACTGGCCGACCTTGCTAGTCTGTTATCGGCTGCAGAGCTTCACAAGCCTGGCAGCCATCGAGGAAGCTTCTGCCAGTCTCTACAAGTAATATGGCCTGATACGTCACTTTGGATAAAAACATCCGCTAAATGAAATCATAACATTGTAACATTATAACATTGTAACATAACATAACATTCTATCATTGTTACATTGTTACAGTGTAACAGCGTAGCATTATAACATTGTAACATAACGTAACATTCTATCATTGTTCCATTGTAACAGTGTAACATTAAAACATTGTAACATTGTTACAGTGTAACAGCGTAACATTATAATGTAATACTGTTACACTGTAACATTGTGACATTGTAGCATTATAATATTGTAATGTTGTAACATTGTAACATTGTAGCATTGTAACATTGTAACATGTCCTTCAGAGTCTTGTTTGGTGGACTTTTATTATGATGGTTAACATTTTTTTAAAATGTTAAAAATCTAAGCAATAAATTTACAGGCACATTAAAAATAATTAGTTTTTAGTTTCTCATCAGAATTTGGAAATGTAAGATATAGTTCCTTCAAATCACTTTGTTGCTATGAATACCTATCAAAAAAAACCCTCAAATTTCCATCTGCAGGTTGTTAGTAAATCACAAAGTCAAAGAAATGGACATAATTGTTTTGGAGTTTTTTTTTCTAGTGTAGCGATCCGTCTGTATCTCAGGTCAGATTGGAAGGTAATACATAGTCACACAGACATGCACTGAAGCACGCACACACACACATACACACACGGTTCTGTTTTAGTGTGTGTTTTGCCTCTATGATGTCCTTTAGCCTTAACAATAATATTATTGTGAGACGATAGTGACTAGTAGAATCAGTAAAAAGACATTTGGTATTTGGTGTTTGTTGAACAGAGTTAGTTGTGATGTTTAAGTTGTAGGATTTAAATCATTTTCATATCATGGTCAGAAGCTTTTTTTTTTGTCTGATTGCGTCAATTCTCCAAGCGATTCTATTGGCTATGCAGAATGAGTGACAGCTGCTGTCCTCCTATGAAATTCCCAGCTCCCCGTTGTCAGCGTCTGCAGAGCAGGTGGGACTGGATGCTGCGGTTAACTGACGGCAGCATCCGTGTGTCAGTGTGTGTCAGTACGTCCTGCTTCAGACTCACATTTATATGTGACGTGGCGAACAGGTACACTCATGTCAGGTAGACACAGCTCTTTCTGAAATGTATGACTCTCTGAGATTGTCGAGTAATAACACAGCTTAAATAAGTCTAAAAATAAGACTAAGAATGTAGAGACGATGGCTCTCTGAGGGGTTCATTTAATTCTATGAAGATCCACCATTTCTGAATTTCATATCCTTATCTGCTATGTTCTTGTTCCCTCGTTGTCATGGTTTTCTCTGTACTGTTTCATTTTAGTTTGTTTCTCATTCTTGGCTGGCCTAATCAGTCTCATCTTGACGAAACTTGAGGGAATCCGACATAATCGTGTTGTCCAGCCTGGGACAACGCGTCATGTAAATATATATATATATATATGTGGCTATATGTAAATATATATGGTCATTCCACAGTGAATCACAGTTGATCACTGTGACTCGTGTGCTTCACCTCCTCGTGGCTTCTCCTGTGAGGAACCCGGACCCTGGCATGTGTGGGCCTTGCGGGCCAAACACCGTGACCTCGCCATGATTTTCCAGGCATGCACCTTTATCCTGTGTCATCCGTGTCTCCGCAGACAAATCTGTTGTGTTATTGTGGTGCGTTCTGCAGCTGGATCACTCCCTGGATTTTTACACATTCTGCAGCGATTCCAGCAGGATTGAGCCTGAACGCCACGTCCTGCGCTCGGTGTGGTTGGTAGGGGGGTGCCGCTGCAGACCCGGGTAAAGACGAGCCGGCATCATGGAGGACGTTGACCATAGAGAGGAGAGAGGGAGGGTGGTGGTGGATTGTTGTTTTCCATAACGCAGCTGTATCTGAAGGCTGATTTGCTGTTCCGGGGTGCCGCTGCAGACCGGGACAGAGCGAGGCGGCATGTTTCATGTTTGTTCATGTGTGTGTGTGTGTGTGTGTGTGTGTGTGTGTGTGTGAGCGAGCGAGAGAGAGAGAGTAATGGTTGTGTGTGCTGGTGCTGTGTTGATCTCATCTTGGCCCTTCTGCAACTGCTCAGGAGAGGAGGAGGCGGTGGTGTTTGTGTGTGTGTGTGTGTGTGTGTGTGTGTGTGTGTGTGCGTGCGCGTGCACGTGTGTAACATTTTCACTCCTCCAATCCCCGTTCACCATCGCTGGAATATAATCCACTGTCTCCTGACCTTCAAATCATGCAGCGCTGCAGTCATTTCAATTGGGCCGGCCGCCATTAGCGTGAAATGTCCTCTAGCCGCTCGGTCTTCGGCACATGGAAGATTTCCTCCCTCACAGCATGGTCCCCTCCCCCTCCGCCTCCTCCTCCTCCTCCACTTGGTTCCTTCCTTCCATCTCGGCAATCCTTCCGCCATGCCCCCCCCCGCACACACACACACACACACACACAGATACCCCCAATATGGAGGATGGGAATGTGTGCCACTAAGGAAATGAGCCACCACGGGACACGCCGCTGGTCAGAGAGGACGGATGAAAAATACGGCATTTGATTTAGATGTGTTTGTTCTGCGCTATGTCCCTTTTGGATCAGAGGATTATTCTGGGGTGACAGATGTATGGTGACACCTATATGTGCTTATAGACAATAACCCGGAATATGCAAGACTGTTGTGTTGAATTTAATTTTACCCCCCCCCCCCAGTATTTGGTGAGGCTGGGTGTTTGTGTGCCTCACGAGGCTTTATACAGAGAAAAGAGACCTGTAACAAGTCCAGGCCCAGATATATTGTGTGTCTGACTCAGTCTTGTATAAGCTGTGTGTTTAGGGTCTGTTTCTGATCCAGAACCTTCAGTTTTAGAATCACTAGGAAAGTCGATCTGGTTTGTGGTGGACGGCTCCCCTGCAGCACGCTGACTTTAGTCCACCCAGACCCAAGCATGGGAGCCCAGCAGGAAGTGGAGCTCCCAGATCTGCCGAGTAGAAGGAAGAGGATGTAGTGAGTGTAGCCCAGATATCAGGATGCCGAAACACAGCGTGTGTTATGTTAGCAGTAGATAGATAGATCAATTATTGAAAGCAGACATATTTGATATGATCTGAATATTAAAAATATATCAGAGGGCAAACAACATTTATGGCTCTCTTCAGATCTTTGCTGAGAGATGTGTGTCAAACCTCCAGAGAGATGCTTTATTCAGAAGGGTCAAGGGGTCCCTGAATGTTTGATGGAAGGAAAAAAATATTTTTTTCCTAAATTTTTGTTCATTATCAAAGAAGGGTGGGAGAAACGTCTGCGGTGCTTTGCAAAATGATGCATAATAATTTTGTCTTATAAGCTGTTTTGCATCCGTGCTGATAACGCCAGACGAGAAGCCTACGACCCGGCATCCCAGTATAACGCCCCCTTTCCACCGCATGGTACCGGCTCGACTCAGCTCGACTCAGCTCTACTCTACTCTACTCGCTTTTTTTGGTTTTCCACTGGGCAAAAGTTAGGGATAGTACCTGGTACCAGGTACTTTTTTTGGTACCAACTCTGTCGAGGTGCCAAGTGAGCTGAGCCGATAGCGAAAGGTGACATGAAAATACCACTATATATATAAAATAATAATAATAAGATAATACTAAAAATAAACAAGATAAAATGATAATAACAATAAAAATAAAATAACAATAAAAATAAATAAAACAATTAAAATAAAATAATAAAATAACAATAAGATAACAATAAAATAAATAAAACAAAATAACAGTAAAATAAATAAAATCTAAATATAGTTAATATAAATATATGTATATTTATTTAAATATAAATACAATCTTTAAAAAAAAAAACTAGTCAACATGCCCCCAAATGACCAGGGGGATACTATCTGCAGTGGAAAACGAAATCCCAAAAAGTAAAGCGAGGAGAGACGAATAGAGTAGAGTCAAGTTGAGCCAGTACCCTGCAGTGGAAAAGGGGCGTAGCATGACTCTAGCGTCCCGGTCCAGCCCGACAGATCCATATTTCCTCACAATCCCCACGGCCAGGCTGTTTTCCCGGGGTCATGCAGGGAGCGAGTACGCCTCACCCTGTCACCGCCTATTATGTTGCCCGGATGATGGCAACTAGAAAAACATGCCCTGTACCTAAACACAAGGTGTGACGCTGCTAGCTTTAGCACCGCCCTGGTGGAGGAAGCACGGGGGGGGGGGGGGACCATGAGATGTGTTTGTGTGGATGGCTGTTGTGTCGCCTGCTCTGATCAAAGTCCTCATCTGGACCGTCCCCTCAGGTCTTTTCTTCCCCTACCGCTTGTTATTACATACAGTGTATTTATATATATGTACATTTATGATTAAGGACTCCGCTGGGATGTATCCATAATGCCATAGCCGCAAGGTAAAATTGAAATGCATGCAGTGGATGTAGAGCATTCTTATATTATTGCCCAATATACTTAGCAGCCATTACATTTGTTGGCATTGGTGAAAATAAAGTGAGAGGGCGTCGAGGTTTCAAATCAACAAGGCCACTCTAAGAAATGGACTTATTGGAATTGCATTAAGTTGATTAGACTGAGAAATGAATGCCGTTTACAATGGAGCAGCGTTAAACACCCGTGTTTCTCCCAGCTGCAGGAGCGCATCGACAGTCGGTCGGCATCAATTAAATCTCCTGATCGGTACATCCTGAGGAGCCGGGCTCTGTTGTCTTCTAATAAAGGCCGTCTGTGGCAGCAGAATGTTTCATTTCCTCTTGGAGATTGCCCTCGGTAATGCAGGGTGCTTATCATGCTCCTGGAAAAGCACTGCAACAACACGGCGCTCCGCCGCCTGATACCCAGATCAACTGCAGGCCGCCGCTCGCAGGGGCCGTAAGCGGCGCTAAGGCCGGCTTTGAAAGCCCAGAGACGTCCGCATGCAGCCGGACTGAACCCGCTCATTTGGGTCTCTCAAGCCCTCCTGCTCCATACCGGGGCTTGCCATGAAAAGGGGTTTAATGTGCAGCATTGAGATTTCAGGCTCTGTTTGTCCACCCTGTGTTTGAAACGTAGAAAGGGTCTTTTTTAGAACGGCGTGGGTTTTGATGTGGCGTGTTTGTAGTATATTAAGTGTTTTGGGGGTTTTATTGTTTGTGTGGGTCTGTTTCTAGTGATGAAAAATGGTGTCTGGAAAAGACCAGGGATGGGGGTGGGGGTGGGTAGGGGGGTTGTATGTATGTATGTGTGTGTGTGTGTGTGTGTGTGTGTGTGGGGTGGGAGGTGGTAAGCTCTCCCTGGTCCCTGCTGTCTAATGAATGGGAGCTGCATTCATATATGTTATTGCACCGGAGGGTCTGTCACTCATTAATCATGTGACCTTCGGTGGCACAGTTAATGACCTTGGAGGAGCAGATCAGGTGGGGACGGCTGGTGCTGTAGAATTAAATTGTTTCTGGAAGTGGTCACGGTCACACCAGGCAATTTATACAGCCACCCTGCCCTGGTCCTTACTGTAGTAACCCAGCCTGCGTCTGACCCCGGGGGTCCTCACAGGCCGGGGGGGGGGTCAGATGAATGCCTGACAATGTTGGTGCACAATATGGCAATTAGCAGAGCACAGGGGCAAGCTGTGACTCAGATTTCACTCGGTTTGAATTGTATTTGTGCGATACTGTGTGAATCTGTCGTGTGTAGCTGCACATTGAAACTCCATGATAACATTTCCTATTTGCACAGTGAGCTCTTCAGTGGGTCTGACTGGGTGTAGAGTTCTGAGGTAAAATTCAGTTCGTTTCACCGTGCTCTTTGGAAAGACATAACCTCTATTTTAAGAGCATAGATGAAACTGATGATATCTTAGTTTGAAGTAAAATCACAGCTTGTTGCTCCCCCTAGAGGCTGCAGCCTCCTTTCAGAGTTTCATGTAATTAATGAACTTTTGTATATAAAAGATGATGTCATGCAGATCCAGGGTTTCATTTTGCCTGCCAACACCTGAACTTCCTCCCAGTTTCAGGCCAGTCAAACTGCAGCGTTACGTCTCCTAAAAGAACAAAACAAAGTGGAGCCGGGAACATTCACAATCTGGACATGATTTTGCTCTTCGCAGCTAATGAAGACCCAGAAAGATCACAACTAATTATGGACCTCCTTGTCTGGTTTCCTGACACAACCAGTTGGGACCTCGGTTCATGTCCATGTACAGTTGTTGTGAGTGTTCATTGTTTTGTATTGATGTCACTTGCACCATTTCGTCAACAGTCTTCATGCGGATCAAGAGGGGCGTAAAAATGTCTGCCAACCGACTTACAGCCACTGACTGACGTGTGAGTAAAGTGAGCTGGACCATCAGACGCTGTCCAGAGCTGGCGAGCCGGCGTCTGTCTCTGCAGACGCTGGGTGTGTCAGCAGTCAGCGGCAAGCTCCACGCACCTCCTTCACTGCAGTCCACCGAGAGCCTCCCACCGGGTGTGATGGAAACCACGACCAGATGGACCGCAGCCGAACTCAGGACCTCAACACCAAACCAACATGTCTGTCTCTGCAGTCACTGATGGGAAATAGGCTTCCAGCATTTTGTCGGTCAGATGTACGGCAGGATTACCGTCACCTGACTTCCGTTTAACCAGATCTGAAGTTTGTGCCACACACGACAAAGAAACCTGAATCGCTTCAAATGGCTCTTCAGGGATTTAAAACTGGACGGGATACAGTAATGGGCCAGTGACGGCGTAGCCATGTCTGCCGAAGTCAAAGGCCCGTTTACACTAAAGTCTCCATTAGAGGTCCAGGTGAACTTACACTGTCTGTCTGCTGGTCCAGCTCACACCAAGACACAAAGACAGACGGGAAAGACGTGAAGAGTTTGACTTCTTATTCACGTGCCACTTGAACACAGGAAGTCATTTTACTGTCCGAGGCCAGATGACGACTGGAGGTCATTTTCACTTTCTTTCAGAGGACGTGGACGACACTGTATTCCTGTCCACCAAGAATTAAAAAGCAGATTGTATCAAATAACCAAAACCAAGTGGACATATCAGACCGAGGAGACACAAGGAGGAAGATTCAAGCTGTGGTTTTAGTTCTCAAAGTTTCACCATCAAACTCGTCAGCCATTAAAACAAACAGCTGCAGAGTTTTAATGAGCAGTTTTTTCATCTTCATTTGATTTATTGGTGAAATTGACAATAAATGGATAACTAGTGTGTGTGAGTATGAGTTGAGCCAAAGCGACATGGTTAAGATTAGTTCATGATGGTCTTCTGCTCCAGTACTGTTGCGAAGAGGCAGAACATCCATGTCACCTCAACACTCAAGACTCTTTATTTGTTATGTCGCATTATAAACGTATCAAAGAGGAAAGTTCTTGAATTTCGACTCCTCAACACTGCAGCGACTACAGGAATGAAATCCCAACAAAACTTGTCTTCACCAGCAGCAAACTGCAGTTTTCAGGTTTGTCTCGTCTCAACGTTTTTATTGTCGACTTTTGAACCCCAAATTACCAAAGATCTAATAACTGGGCGCTGAAATAAAACCGCGTCTTTACACAGTGTTTGTAAAGTTTGGATGATTTGTTCTGCATTACAGCGACTACCTGCGTGTGTCCGCGGCGTATTAAAACCTCGGCTCTCTACTCGGTGACATTAAAAATGGAGGGATTTGGATGATCCCTGCCTGGGTTTATTGAACATTTTGCTCAGCGGGGGAGATTCAGATAGCCTGTTTACAAGACGCTCCCTGCAGACAGCGAGCAAACACTCCACAGCCTCATCACACGGAACAATCCGCAGCACTGCGCCATGGCAACGGAGGGGCTCCCAGCGACTGGCAGGGCTGCTCGCTGTCAGGAAGAGAATGCAAGCTTGATTTGGGAGGATGGCTTCATCTGTTTGGAGTCTGTGTGTGTGTGTTTGTGTGTGTGTGTGTGTGTGTGTGTGTGTGTGTGTGTGTGTGTGTGTGTGTGTGTGGGTGTGGGTGGGTGTGTGTCCCTTCATGGGAAAAAGAGGAACTTTTATTTTCATCTGAACTTTATTTGAGCATTAGTGTATTGATGAATGTAGTTTTGTGACAGGGGTTGCTTGGGTTTTCTTTTTTTTTTCCTTCCATCCATCCATCCATTATCCAAACCGCTTATCCTTACTCAGGGTCGTGGGGATGCTGGAGCCTATCCCGGCAGCCATTGCGCGACAGGCGTGGAGACACCCTGGACAGGCCGCCAGTCCATCACAGAGCCCACTCACACACACACACATTCACACCTAGGGACAATTTAGTACGGCTGAGTCACCAGACCTACATGTCTTTGGACTGTGGGGGGAAACCGGATCCCCCGGAGGAAACCCACACAGACACGGGGAGAACGTGTAACCTCCACACAGAGGACGGCCCGGGACGACCCCCAAGGTTGGACTACCCCGGGTCTCGAACCCAGGACCTTCTTGCTGCGAGGCGACTGCGCTAACCACTGCGCCACCGGGCTGTCCTTATTAAAAAAAAAAAAGCATCAGCAGCCAGCTGATCAGACCAAAAGCACTCAAACCCTAAAATAGAGGAGATTAAAAGAAATCTGTGAATTTCAGCCTATTTATTTATTTATTTAGTCTGTTTAAAATCAGTCTTGAACTTCACATTTATGTCTCCATTTGGTTTTGTGGAAACGTGAGCCTACGTGACGCAGTCCGTCTGCTGACTGAGGGCGCGCCACGCTCGACTCGCTTCTTTCTCGGTATGTGCTGATCAAATAGTTCTAACGAGGGAATCAAATCTTTTCTTACCGAGGTCTGTGTTGATGTCAGCACACAGATGGCCAGGGCCCGGGGCCAGGGTGGTGGGCCTGGTCCCCAGCAATTCTGCTTCATTAAAATACACACACACATACACACACACACAGGCCCAACGAGGGACAACACACTATGGTTTTGTCTTATCCTATCGTTCCTCTTTCTTGCGTCTCCGTCTCCTTCCACCATCTCTCTGTCGGATGTGAGTGCAGGCTTGATTAATATTTTCCACTCTTCCGTAACCATGGCAATAAGGTCACTGCATATGATACTTAATTGAATCTTCCCAGTGCTTTTGTGTGCATCTCCTGTGTCCAGACAATAAAAAAAAAATCCTCAACCCCCAATCCCTCGCTCTGCTTCCCCTCCATCCTTCTCCCCCCTTCATTCCTGTGAATTTATTAATTTGTCTCTCCTCCAGCCTCCTCCTCCTCCTCCGTGCTCCCCTGTCTGTCCTGGCCTCTTTCAGACTCGACCTCCACTTCACAGTTTGCTTGACAGACGATGCTGTCTTTATGCCTCGTCCTTCAGTGTGGCGCATTCCTCCCGTGCCTCTGTGGTGTTGCATTGTTTCAGTTTGGCCCTCTTAGTTTCTGCTTGTGAATTAAAAGGCTCGTTCCTGTTTTACCGTTGAGGCGAGTCAACTGTATTTACAGTCCTAGTTGCAGTCTCAAAGGGGTTTTTACATGCCCACAATGAAAACGGGTTGGTGCAGTTAAACAAACCAGGCCTTCCCCGTACCCTCGAGTTGGATGACAAAAAATCTCCACAGGAAGATCAGAAATGGAAATTGTGGTTAAATCCACTAACAGGGTACAATAGCGAGCTCCTCCTGGTTCTCTCTCTCTCTCCTCCACTCCTGTACGAACCCCTTCCAGCATATGCATGGTCAAATCAGCATCAGATGCAATTTTTAAATTGATTTCAAACAACAAATGCCCCTGAATTAGCGAATCTGGGGGGCAGCTGGGACTCTTCCGCAGCCAGGACACGAACCCAGGTCTCCCGCACCACCGGCGACTACGTTAACCAGTCGACCAAAGGGTGTGACCCGTTAGCCAAGGGCTAGCGAGTCTATTCATCCGTGCACGTTACACTACCCTCCTCCTTCAGGAAGCGCGTCCCCGCTTTTCAGCATACCAGCTCCCTCACGCCTCTGGCCACACACACTTCCGATGGCTTGAAGGCTAACTAACCCACGGCAAGTGAGGCTGCAGGTTCCCTGGGAGGAACATGTGAGTGGGGAAGCTGTGGCTGGGTGGTGCTATTTTAAAGAAAAATTTGAAGTTCACCAAATTGAAGTCTATGCTTTATCATGGGGGCGATGCGGGGTCTTTAGTGGTGAACGGTGTTCTTGCAGCCAGAGGATCTAGGCTTGCATGTTCTCCTCATGTTTGCACGCGTCTCCTCCAGCCTGGCTTGTTGTACCAGTACGGGCTCGGTCTCAAGTTTGCATTTTGAAGGTCTTGGTCTTGTCTTGGACTTCGCAGCATAATGAGAATGACACGATGAAGCCTCCCTCCCACATGGAACGTTTGACAACGCCGGATGTAACACTGCAACGACCAAGACCGTCATTATGACCGGTTTTGGATTTTCAGTTTAACAACTTTGTGGGGGAAAAGCAGATACAGACCTGCCGCTCCCTGAATGCTGCTAAAATTGCATATATTTGCATTAAAATGAGTTTTAGATCAATGGCACATCAAAAAAAAGTTTTGATAAGATGTGCCTAAAACGACCATGGATGGTCAACATGGCAGCTCATAATTTGTGCGTGCTGGTGTGCGTCATGTCAGTATTTATGACATGTGTTGCTGCATCATTTCCTTCGTGAAGTTTGTTGCTCTGTCCTAGAAACACACTAGCGTCCTCCAGTGCAGAGAAATAGTCTAAACCTGATGTGTGATGATGTCCAACATGTCTGGTTACAGACGCCGTTACAGACGCACCATGACTACCACCGAGGCCTTGCAGTATTTACAGGCGTTGGACAGCCACCATTTTAAATTGTTTAAAAATAGTATTAAAGTTGTTAAAATGTTAATTTTGGTGTCAGTTAGTTTCATAACAGACACACTAACATGTGTAATGCATTACTATGTCAACTGGGTGTTTATCTTGACACAATATAGAGTTTAAAACCCGGCGGTCATTTTGACCGCCTACTGTCGTTTTAGGTAGGAGTGAAATCCCGGTCGTTCAGGTTTTGGTTCTCCTCATCCACACATAGAGGCCTCGTGTAGAGATTGTCTGTGTCGAACCTATTCCCACCCCTGTGTGACTGCTCCAGATAGATTAGGCAATGCAGGAAGTGACGTGTAACGTACAGTAAAACTGAAAATGGTACATATACAGATGTTTCTCTGAAATGGCGTCATTTGTTTTACAACAGCAAATGACGCGCTGCAAAACGCACACCATGTGATCAAGTCACCGCTGCATCAACTCCTGAGTCTCTTGTGATTGGCTCACCCACTTTACGTAAAAGCTCTCCATCATCAAACACTTTTAAGAACGCTTTTCAGAACACTGCAACCCTTCAACCAATGCCGCCCCCCACACCACCACCACATGAGCCGTGGTGGAAGATATTTGTAAATCCTACCTCGGTAGGTCCTGCCGTAGGAAAACGGAGGAAGATGTACGTGGAAAAATCACATCTGACTCCTGTTCCCACATGATGTAAATGTGGGAAATTGCCAGAACATTTACAGGTTTAGGTGCACGTGGTAAAGGAGCTTAAATCGTCCATTTGTGTGAAGGGGGGGGGGCGGTTCCTGTGGTTGCCCCGCCCTCCGATCGGAGTACCTGTAGGGTCCACAGCACGATGAAGCTGACCAGAAGAAAGCAAGTGAGGAAATGGATGGACGGCTTTATCATAGTCCCATAGGTCCACTGTTGTGATTTAGCAGATAATATTCATTCTCCAGTATAGATTTATTTTATCTAGCTGTGAACTCAAACGTGGCCTGGCAGTGACATCAGACTTTTCAGTGTTGTACCTAAACGATGCCACGCTATTAGTTCGGACAAATGAAGCGTGGGGTCAAGGTGTTAAACAGCGAGAGTCAAAACCATATTCAGACATTAGATCATTTTATTTTTTGGTCTTACTCGGCAGATCGTTTTCCTGAATGACCCCTTTTGTCGGTGTACGTCGGGTGAGCGCTCCCTTTGCCTTAATAAAACCTTTAAGTGGGTAAACAATCTCCAGTAGATTTAAAGAAAATTGGGTGAAAAAACAAGTCGGTGTCGAGGCCGTGGAAGAACCCCCCCCCCTCCCGCATCAGATCTGACATGCGTATGCACCATAAAATACCCATTAGCGGTTGCCTGCGATCAGAGGTGACAGTCTATCAATAATGTCAGTTTGGAAATGGGACAGGTTTGTTGCCGTCTCTAAATCACCGGAGACCTCCCTACGGCAGGAGAGGCAGGCAGGTAGGAGAAATGCATTAAACGCTGGACATTGATGGGAGCGCCGTCTGGCCGTGGAGGTCCAGTGGTTCAGCTGTTCACCGTTTGCTGGGCTGCGGGGTTAAACACACCAGCCGCTCTGCAGCTCATTCCTGCAGAAAACATCCACAGTGGCCACTTGTTTTACGCAATATGACAAGCGTTTAGATTCCACTTATTGATACTGAGGGCGGTGCAGTGGTTAGCCTGGTCACCTCACAGCAAGAAGGTCCTGGGTTCGAACCCCGGGGTAGTCCAACCTTGGGGGTCGTCCCGGGTCATCCTCTGTGTGGAGTTTGCATGTTCTCCCCGTGTCTGGGTGGGTTTCCTCCGGGGGCTCCGGTTTCCTCCCACAGTCCAAAGACATGTAGGTCAGGTGAATCGCCCGTATGAAACTGTCCCTAGGTGTGTGTGTGTGTGTGTGTTTGTGTGTATGTCAGCCTGTGTGATGGACTGGTGGCCTGTCTCGGGTGTCTCCCCGCCTGCCGCCCAATAACTGCTGGGATAGGCTCCAGCATCCCCACGACCCTGACAGCAGGATAAGCGATTTGGATAGATGGATAATGGATGGATGGATGGATGGATAATGGATGGATGGATGGATAATGGATGGATGGATGGATGGATACTGACTAAGAATAGACGTGCATTTCCAGATGTTAACAATTACCGGACGACTGTTTATTTTTATACTCAGTGTTGTGTTACAATCGATGGTTAACAAGTTCCTTTTTTATGTGTCTATATTTAAACTGTGATCTTGATTTGTTGGGGGGGGGGTTCTGACTGCCACATGAAGTTCATTATCTGCATTAATGATGCAGCTGTAACTAATCCCGACATAATGCCCTCTTTGATTTCCTCCGGTCTGTGCCCATCAAAGCGCCCCAACACTAATCAAACACCCAAAACTATGCAAACACACACACACACACACACACACACACACACACACACACACACACACGCACGCATGCAAGCAAACCCCTCTCACCATCACAAATCAATCCCTCTTCTTGCCACTGGAGCATTTGTATAAAATCAAACTAAGTATTGTGTATGAATGGTGCGGTCACAAAGTAGCTCCCAGCTCTGAACGATGGGGAGAGAGACAGAGAGACAGAGAGGGGGAGAGAGAGAGACAGACAGACAGACGGACAGACAGAGAGACAGAGAGACAGAGAGGGGGAGAGAGAGAGACAGACAGACAGAGAAACAGACGGACAGACAGAGAGAGGGGGACTCTGAAAAGGGGAGACACAGGAAAACCTGCTCCCTGCAGAGCCAAGGCTGTGCTGTCACTGCAGCCTCAGTGAGACTGAAACAGAGCTACACTTCCTCACCACATGTGAAGATATCAACATGTTAGAGAAGCACATTTTAAACTATTCCAGCTAATAACAACAGGTTTTCTAAACCTACCAGAGGAAGAGAAACTACAAGTCCTACTAGGGGAAGACCCAAAGAGCTGTAAGTCAGCAGCAGTCTACGTATGTTGCTGCCTGCCATAAAGTGAGGCACAGTGAGTGTAAGTTAGCAGCAGTCTATGTTGCTGCCTGCCATAAAGTGAGGGACAGTGAGTGTAAGTTAGCAGCAGTCTATGTTGCTGCCTGCCATAAAGTGAGGGACAGTGAGTGTAAGTTAGCAGCAGTCTATGTTGCTGCCTGCCATAAAGTGAGGCACAGTGAGTGTAAGTTAGCAGCAGTCTGTGTTGCTGTCTGCCATAAAGTGAGGCACAGTGAGTGTAAGTTAGCAGCAGTCTATGTTGCTGCCTGCCATAAAGTGAGGCACAGTGATTGTAAGTTAGCAGCAGTCTGTGTTGCTGCCTGCCATAAAGTGAGGGACACTGAGTGTAAGTTAGCAGCAGTCTGTGTTGCTGTCTGCCATAAAGTGAGGCACAGTGAGTGTAAGTTAGCAGCAGTCTATGTTGCTGCCTGCCATAAAGTGAGGCACAGTGAGTGTAAGTTAGCAGCAGTCTATGTTGCTGCCTGCCATAAAGTGAGGCACAGTGAGTGTAAGTCAGCAGCAGTCTATGTTGCTGCCTGCCATAAAGTGAGGCACAGTGAGTGTAAGTTAGCAGCAGTCTATGTTGCTGCCTGCCATAAAGTGAGGGACAGTGAGTGTAAGTTAGCAGCGGTCTATGTTGCTGCCTGCCATAAAGTGAGGCACAGTGAGTGTAAGTTAGCAGCAGTCTATGTTGCTGCCTGCCATAAAGTGAGGCACAGTGAGTGTAAGTTAGCAGCAGTCTGTTGCTGTCTGCCATAAAGTGAGGCACAGTGAGTGTAAGTTAGCAGCAGTCTATGTTGCTGCCTGCCATAAAGTGAGGGACAGGCAGTGACCTGACACACGTTGTTGCTGTTATATCTGATGACCGTGTGTTGTGTTGTTTCGTACTGTTTCTTTGCCGTATTGTGTTTTCAGTAATGTTTTCCAATTAATGTTGGGCTTTCTTCAACGCTTTGCCACGTGTTTAATCTCCATGCTGTTAGAAACAGCAGTACATGCAGGATGCCAGTCCGCTGCTTGCATGCTCCTCTTAGCAACCCCGTCTCCGCCATGTCTGCGCTGTAACAGGCGGCCATTGTGGCAACAAGTGTCTGCACATTACCACGCTCACCAGTTCCCTCATTTGGCAGGCAGCCTGCCCATCTGCCAGCCTCCTTATGTAGAAGAGGAGTTGATTGTGCCAGGGGGGAGAGCGAGAGAGAGAAAAAGAGAGAGCGCTTTGGGGAAGGGGGGGGCAATAAGGAGGCGGGGGAGTTGATTTACATATCACGGCCCGGGCAACACCCATCTGATTTTTAGCAGCTCCAAGCAATTAAGGGTCATTAAGTCCCTTTGTTTTGTGTTTTGGCACCATGAGGGAATCTCAAGCTCTGCTGCCTCTGCCGGGGGGGGGGGTCGCCTGTGGGAATCTCAGCCCTTTATGTCTGCCCCCCCTCCTCCCCCTCCTCCCTTGTGTGGCGTCTCCTCCTCCGTTGACACTTCTTCCCATCTGTGTGTGTAAACACACTCTCGGGCAGCTTGGCACTCCTGGGGAAGCCACTTTGGCGAGCGCCCAAAACACCTCCGCACTCTGCTTCCGCCGGTGGAAACGGAGGCTCAGGAGGCTCAGACTCCTTTATCCCAATTATCCCCGTCATTACTACAATGTGTTTCCTATGATACGTTTTCCCAGTTGGTAATGTTAAATTAAGTGTATTTGTTGGGGTGGGGGTTATTAGCACATGGCACGATGTTAATGTCAACGTCTCCATTGGAAAATTAGCATTCATTATGGGTAAACACTGGCACGCTGGAGTAGCGGCAGACCGTTTCACATGTACTTTGATTTGCTTGATGTGTATAATGCAAATCGACTAAAGTAAAGTAGGCCCATGATTTGCATCAAAATCTATCTTCATGTGGCTCCTTCATTTGGTTCGAGTCATCCTGGGAACATCCTGAATTCTTCCTCTTCCACTTGAAGGTCCAGATGAATTGGGAATGTCCGCCGACTGCCGCGGCAGCAGTCGGTTTGTAAAGAATTAGCGGACCAGAAGGCGGTTCATGCGTACTCAATCTCAAAAACACTGTAGTGTCCGGTGTATTTCTAAAAACATATAACAACACCTCAAGCTCAAGTGCACAACCATAATGAAGGAGGCATTCTGCATTGTGTGTGTTGTATGTTGTGTGATTGTGTCTGTATCCGCTTGCTTATCTGTTAGCCAGTAGTCTGTTCTATGGTACAGTATGATACAGGATGGTATGTTGTGGTGTAGTATGGTATGGTACAGTACGCTATGGTATGGTAGGATATAGTATGGTACATTATGGTATAGTATGATATGGTACGTTATAGTGGTACAGTATAGTATAGTGAGTATAGTATGGTATAGTTTGCTATGGTATGGTGCGATACAGTATGGTATGGTATTGTATGTAGTATGGTTTGATATAGTATGATATGGAGTGATACAGTATAGTATGGTATGGAATGATACTAACTATATTTTGGGGGTCAAAGCTCAAGTCAGCCGTCATTGTTTTTGGGCATAAAAATGACCTCATGAATACATGTACAATTAGTGCAGTATCATTTATAACCATTATAACCAATTTGGCTGGCCAGTTAAAACACTTTAAAGCCATTTTGTCAGTTGAACCCTTTGCATAGTTACTGCACTTAGGTTTTGTAGCGTAGTACAATATAGTCTGGTCAAGAATAGTATGGTATGGTATGGTACGGTACAGTGTGGTATTGTATAGTATCATATGGTACAGTATAGTATGTTATGTACAGTACAGTATGATATAGCATGGTACAGTATGGTATGATATATGATGATACAGTATAGTATGGTATAGTATAGCATGGAATGATACAATATAGTATAATGTGCTATGGTACAGTATAGTATGGTAAACTATAGTATGGTATGGTATTTTTATGATATGGTATGGTACAATTTGATTTTGGGCTTTACAAATAAAATTGACTTGGCTATAGTATGGTACAGTATTGTATGGTATAGTTTGGTATGGTACAGTACAGTATGGTAGGATATAGTACAGTACATTATGGTATGGTATAGTATATTCTAGTATGGGATGGTACACTATAGTATGGGATGGTGCGGCATAGTATGGTATAGTATGGTATAGTTTGGTATGGTACAGTACAGTATGGTAGGATATAGTACAGTACATTATGGTATGGTATAGTATATTCTAGTATGGGATGGTACACTATAGTATGGGATGGTGCGGCATAGTATGGTAGAGTATGGTATGGTACAGTACAGAATGGTATATTATGGTATTGTATAGTGTCGTATGGTACAGTACAGTATGGTATGGTATAGTATGATATATGATGATACAGTATAGTATGGTATAGTATAGCATGGAATGGTGCAATATAGTGTAGTATGTTATGGTACAGTATAGTATGGTATGGTATGGTATTTTTATGATATGGTATAGTATAGTATGGTATGGTGCACTATAGTATGGTATGGTACAGTACAGTATGGTAGGCCATAGTACAGTACATTATGGTATGGTATGGTAGTGGGACATGATGGACATGGGTACACAGGTACAGACAAAGACTTCCAGCGAGTTATTTTGTTTAAAGCTGCCAAATCAGGCTTTTCCCCAGTTTATGGGTGCGTGGCTGTGAGACCCTCCTCGCTCAGCTGGTATAGAAAAACACTTATTGCTAATGCAAATAGCAAGGCGGCATAAATCAGGAGCCCCGCGCAGCCTGGGAGAATATCGTGTAATAGTTATTGCGAAATGAAGTGGCATTGGGATCAATACCCCACTATATCTTACTCTGCCGTAATGGCACAGAGGGAAGCTGGAGGCCAAGGGAGTCGGGTCCCTCCACCCTGCCATGGGGCCTATAAATCTACCTGACCTGCAGCCTGCCAGCGCCTTATTAAAGCGCACACACAGTCGGCAGCAACCGTTGAAAATATGAGCGTGTAGTCTGACCTGCAGTTGGGGGATTTGATGCCTTTACCTTGTCTGAGGACAGAGGTTAAAGAGCCAGATGAGACCCGGGTCCTGTCCCACCGAGCCAGACGAGAACCTGAGAGGTTGCGTTCTGCAGCAGGACAGTATTCACACGGTTAACTCTGGAAGTCTTGGAGGAGATGCTGCAAACGACCTTTCCTTTGCTGTGGTGAACCAGACGTGTTCTTACGTGCTGCATTCATTTCTTGACCATATGTGAATCAGTGAGACAAGCACGTCGGTCTGTTATTTACAGTTTGTTTTTGGGGGGCGGGGAGCCAGCGTCTCCGCTGCCCTGAGGTCGAGCGATTATGTGCTAAATTCATCCCAAAGCCACGGCTTATTCAACAGAATTAAAACACACCGCGTGGCACGCCGCCAAATCTGCAAAACTGTCAACAGTTACTCCATAATAAAAGAAAGGAGAGAGGAAATTATATTCAAGGTTGAGATTTCAAGGTTGAGACCCCCCCTCCCCCATCTGAAAATTGTCTTTCATGTATTTTATGCATATCATGTTTGAGCGGTGTCCTTTTCCAGCCCCCAGGTTGTAATATAACTCCATAACAAACAGCCCGCAGTCTGCAGACAGAGAGGAGTGCAGGAGAACAATGTGATGATAATGGCTACCTTTCATTTGCCAGATTATGCAGCCTTTTTCCGTTCATACATAAGGCAATTTGCAAGCTAAGTGCAGCCTTAGGCCAGGCATTATTGGTCAGTAAGGAGGATGTTGACAGAAGGGCGTGAGTCGGAATGCTAATAAATCAATAGGAGGAGAGAGACCTGTAGTTTACTTGTGTTTTCTTGTGGGAGATGGATGGAATGGTAGGAGATATGGATAAGGGGCGGTAGGTAATAATGCTTTTCTCTTGTGTCTTGCAGGACTGTGAGGGAGCAGCAGTCGGTGAGTGTTTTATTTTTGTCATCCTTGTTTCGTGTGAGTGCAAGACTTTGCAGGGAACAAATGCTTTTCCAACATGCGCGAGCCGCCGTGTGAATACCTGCAGAGCACGAGCAGCAAGCAGGGAGTCGTGCGTGGCGACAGCTTGGTACAGCTCTAACACACCGTCCACACTTTCTCCACCTGTCACTGCCTCCACCGCCGACCTGTCACTCACACACTATCGCCGCTGACAATATGGACGACCACATCACCGAACTATGACTCTTGCTGGAGCGACTTGCAGGTGGAATTCACTGACAGTCCACCTTAAATCCTCCGTCACCCCAGTGCATGTTTACTGTGGAGTTAGTCCAGACTTGCAGGTCGCTTTTGTCAGCAATCAGCCTTCACGGTTCTCATCCACGTGATGGTACACAACCACGATTCCCCAAACAGCTTCAATTCTACTTAGAAAGCTGTTTTTCTTTAAAAAAAAAAAAAGAAAGGAAAGGAAAAAATCACTGCAAAAAGGAACAAAAAATACCAGAAAGCAGTAAAATGTTTGTCTTTTGTTTGATTTCAGCAGCGCTGGCTTATTCGGATGTGTGATGAGCAAACTTTAAAAGAGCCTAAAGTCAGAGAAGCAGGTTTAAATGGTTCATCAGTTTTTTTTTTTGCTGAAACAACAAAAGCAGCGGTTTGTCTGCGAATTATTCATATTTGAGTAAAGTGACTCGTGGAGTCTTTGTCAGACAACATTCAACAAACAATTATTGACATGATTTACTTGTTAACCCTGAAAAACAAAAAGCCTTTATGTCCCAGACCCGCCGGGACTTCACCCCTACCTGAAACCACCGTGGGTGGTCAAAATGACCGCCACGGTTTAAACTCTATATTGTGTCAAGATAAACACCCAGTTGAGATATTCATGTATTACATATGTTAGTGTGTCTGTTAGGAAACTAACTGACACCAAAATTAACATTTTAACAACTTTAATACTATTTTTAAACGATTTAAACTTCAGAGAGACATGGTGGAACTTCAATAGCAAAACTGAAAAAGTGAAAATATTACCTGAAAAACACAACGCACAACACATATTGCTGATCTAACAAACGCAACAAGGCCTATAACACGCGACATGTCATAACTGAAATTAACTTCTCGAAGGAAATGATGCGACAACACATGTTTCATAAGTAGTGACGTGATGCGCACAATGACGCACAAACTACGCACGGCCATGTTGACCGCTCATGGTCGTTTCAGGTAGATCTTGTCATAACTTTTTATTGTGTAATTGATCTAAAACTCATTTTAATGCAAATATATGCAACTTTTGGAGAATTCAGGGAGTGGCAGATCTGTATTATTATTTTTTTTAATACAAAGTTATTAAACTTTGAAAATCCAAAGCGGTCAAAATGACCGCCTTGGTGGTTCTAGTTAAGAAGAGCAGACGCGAGATTAAAGCTGCAAAATGCAAAGTCCAGCTCAGTCACATGACTTCCTGTCAGACCGATTCTGTACCGTCCTGCAAGTTCCTCTCATCAGAAAACAATTTCACCTTCATTTTTGCACACACACACACATGCAGTGTATCCACTACATGCCTCCACACAGTTTGTACCACACACCACATACAAACAGGACATTCAATAAGAGTACACACATGGACAGTAAGACATGAGTACACACACGGACAGTAAGACGAACACTAGGATGCTTAATTTAAAGCCGCACCTTTGCAGCATAAAATCCAAACATTCCTGCGAAGTGGTGCCGCTCGGTAGTGATGCTGTGTTGCCGTGTTACCCTCCAGCAGCCTCTCCCTCTAGCTGGCGAGTAAATACACCGCCTGGCAAGAGAATAGCAACTGGCCATTACAAGTCTTTTAATGGCTGCAGTTCAAATATAAAAGATTTATTGATCATTTGCATCGCCTCTGTTGCGATGGCGGGCCGCAGCAGTGTTTTATGGGTAAAATAAGCCACGTGGGAACGCGCTGCACCTCCGCCGCCGCTAGACCCGCTCAGCAGCAGGACACCGACGCCGGAATTAGGGTGGGCCTCGGCAAAACGCATCATTTTAAATGTCTTGACAAAGAAACAACAATGACGTGGTCTGGGCCCCTGATGGATGTGTGTCCCTTCATACACGAGGGTTAGAGAGTCGGCTCCAGCGAGCGTGAGGCGGGCGGGCCTTCTGCTGTAGCCTCCCGCAGAAACTAAAGGGTGTTTAGTTTCATTTAGAGCCTGTATCAATAATTCATCCCGCTAATGTGAATTATTTCAGCACATAGTCAAATCACATGCATGAATTACACACATTATATATGTTTAATTTGTCCGCTGAAAGAGAATATGCTAATGTGTTTGTAGTAATGAGTATTCCAATAACGCTGCACTTCTGGCAAATATTCATTTAACACAATATCATTTGCTTTATTTTGCTTTATTCATTTATTTACTGTGCAATAACCCAAATGTAATCCAGTTATGAAAAACACATGCCTACCAACACGGGGGTCGCCGGTTCGAATCCCAGTGTTACCTCCGTCTTGGTCGGGTGTCCCTACAGACATGACTGGCTGTGTCTGTGGGTGGGAAGCCGGATGTCGGTATGTGTCCTAGTCGCTGCAGTAGCGCCTCCTCTGGTCGGTCGGGGTGCCTGTTCGGGGGGGGGACTGGGGGGAATAGCGTGATCCTCCCACGCGCTACGTCCCCCTGGTGAAACTCCTCACTGTCAGGTGAAGAGAAGCGGCTGGCGACTCCACATGTATGGGAGGAGGCATGTGGTAGTGTGCAGCAGAGGGGGTGGAGCAGAGAGCAGGGCGGCTCGGAAGAATGGGGTCATTGTCCGGGTGCAATTGGAGAGAAAAG
This sequence comes from Lampris megalopsis, assembly GCA_022114975.2. NCBI lineage: Eukaryota > Metazoa > Chordata > Actinopteri > Lampriformes > Lampridae > Lampris > Lampris megalopsis. The sequence goes on along the minus strand of JAJHIY020002189.1, from coordinate 59,928 downwards.
GGGGAAAAAAATTAATAATAAAACCTCATCCTCTCCTCATAACAAATGACATAACGATGACGACGGGTGATGGCGTGGTTGCTTGTTGTAGCGTGATTGTGTGTTTGCTGTCTGGAGCTTTAGAGTCATGAGCATGACGCCCAACATTTTACACAGGAGCTCTTCTGCTTTTAATGCCAGTGGTAATTACACAAGTACAACCTCTTCAAGTCGCTTCAGTGGAATTAACAGGCAATCTGGGGCAGTCGCTCCTCGTTACTGATCTCTTAATTCATGCTTGTACACAACAGCAGCAGCAGCAATCACTGCTGCATTACTTTACTTTGTTTGATTCATTAATCTACACAATCTGCACATTAGTCTACACATTAATCTACACATCTAGTTTGATCGCTCTGAAAAGACTTGTAAACCACACCACATACTCCAATTTGTGCATGTTTTGTTCAAATTAACCAGGCATGCACAATCAACACACACACACACACACACACACACACACACACACACACACACACACACACACACACACACACACACACACGTGTTTTCTGCCCCTTGCTGGGTACTACTGTCATATGGTCATTTGGCCTGCTCACATTAAACACAAGGAGGACTCTTCCACCACGTGTCACTGGCCTGGCCTTGACCTCAGAGGGGTTAGCGAGGTCAGGGGTCAGGGGTCAGACCGGGTGAGGTTAGGCTGGTTTGTCTGGAGTCTGATTTTTAGATCAGAGGTTAAAGGAGAATGAGAGGGAGGCGGTACCTTGATACACACTCGTTTTTGGCTTCTCACAGGTTTACCCAGAGTTCAGCTGGCCAACACGTACATCTTCTAACATGACCTTCATCATCATCATCTTCAGCTGCTTCTACTGAACTCACACATAATATACACATATAATACAAAATATAAGTAAAAAAAGTAGAATCAGTTTTTTCAGATTTTCTTCTTTTGAAAGAGCACAAACTTCTTTCAGCCGTCTTTTATTCCGGTATCAATGATGTCATCAGACACTCATTTACATACAGCCAATCAAATTCATCCATCCGTCCATCCATTATCTAAACCGCTTATCCTGCTCTCAGGGTCGCGGGGATGCTGGAGCCTATCCCAGCAGTCACTGGACGGCAGTTGGGGAGACACCCTGGACAGGCCGCCAGGCCATCACAGGGCCCACACACACACACACACACACACACACACACACACACACACACACACACACACACACACACAGCTAGGGACAATTTAGGACTGATCTGATTTGGACCAATCGGATTCAATCATGAAAATATGAAACCCCGCCCACTCTTATGAGTAAGCCTTGCTTGTACTTGTCAGTCAAAGTTCAGCTCTTGAATATTAATGAGGACTAGACCACGCCCTCATAGTGCTTTGAGTTTTGGGAGCAGTTGTGGACAGAGGTATAAAAAATACCGTCTTTTCATTACAAATGAGAAATTATGGGTGAATGATTTATTACAGCATGTTCACGCTCACGTTTTTTGAAATTAAACGTCGAATCTAATTGTTGATTTCAGTCCGACTTCATTGTGCGCCCCCCCCCCAACCCCAACATGAGAAAAGGCGTAATTTTCCCCCCTCGAAGCCGCCGTGTGATGCGTGCCAGCGTGTGTTGAAGTGAGCGCGGGGACAGTCGGTTCCACCGCCCGGCATCCATAGCAACGCATTTACTGCTCAAATCAGGTTACATGAGAGGTTTCCTGCCGCTTTAACAAGGCCCAGTCAAAGTGTGTAAACTACGTGTAATTCGGCCAAGCCAACTGACTTTTCATTGGCCGAGTATGATCACATACGAGGAATTTGGTCTGGCGCGTTGCTCGCCGCCACGTGAAACGATGAAATATGCACGTTTCCGCGGCACGGTGAAGCGGGTGTAAGTAAAGGACGAGGTTGGATATCCAAAGCCGCTACGTACGATAAGTAGAAAAGTAACATTATGAGTACGAGGGCCGCTCCAAGCAACATCAGAACAGTGTGTTGTAAGACCCGTTACCGTAATACATGTAATACGCCAAGCCTGTCGCGGCACATGAAGCAGCACAGATGCTGCTGCGTAGATAATTGCGCGGGCCGGTCGTCACACTGCTGGGCGGTAAGCTGTGCAGGATGACCTTTGCCCTCTCCGTGCCGGGGTCTGTGGTTCCCTGCACGGCGAGTTGACAATAGACAGAAGTATTGATCTGGTCAGTGTCAAGCGAAGACCTGGCCTCGCGGACAGACCGTCTCTGTCTCGTGTCACCAAGGTAGGGAAGAGTCAGGCCTCCGTCTTTCACCACCTGTAACCATCTGAAGTCTTCCTCCCTCTCTCTCTCCCCCTCTCTCCCTCCCTCTCTCTCTCCCTCCCTCTCTCTCTCCCCCCAGCCAGCTGCCATGTTCCTGCAGCACACGCCTTGCTGCTTT
>JAJHIY020002189.1:30000-52500 GCA_022114975.2 Lampris megalopsis | reverse complement strand
AGAGAGGTGGCACCACAGAGAGGTGGCACCACAGAGAGGTGACGCCACAGAGAGGTGGCACCACAGAGAGGTGGCGCCACAGAGAGGTGGCTCCACAGAGAGGTGGCGCCACCGACAGGTGACTCCACAGAGAGGTGGCGCCACAGAGAGGTGGCGCCACAGAGAGGTGGCGCCACAGAGAGGTGACGCCACAGAGAGGTGGCTCCACAGAGAGGTGACGCCACAGAGAGGTGGCGCCACAGAGAGGTGGCGCCACAGAGAGGTGGCTCCACAGAGAGGTGGCGCCACAGAGAGGGGATGCCACAGAGCGGTGGCGCCACAAAGACGTGGCGCCACAGAGAGGTGACCAGTTCACCTGGACACCACCTTGATTGACAGATACATTTCATCACTCATCTAATGCCCCTTTTCCACCGCATGGTACCGGCTCGACTCTACTGTACTCTACTCCCTTCTTTTGGTTTTCCATTGGGTAAGAGTTAGGGGTAGTACCTGGTACCAGGTACTTTTTTTGGTACCACCTCCATCGAGGTTCCAGGTGAGCTGAACCCGCACTAAAAGGTGACATGAAAATACCACTATCAATAAATAAATATAAATACAATCCAGTGAGTCAAGTAAATTCTTTATGAGACACTCATAAAGAATTTACTTGACTCACTGGGGATTATTTTGCTCCTTATTTCCTACCGTTGAGTGTTTCTTTTAACAAAGTTACATATAAGTATGTGCATATTTATTTGTATTTATTTGAATATAAATAAAATCTTAAAAAAAAAACTAGTGAACACACCCACAAATGACCAGCGGGGCTTGGCTGTGAGGGGAACTATCTGCAGCGGAAAACCAAATCCCAAAAAGTAAAGCGGGTGAAGCTGAATAAAGTAGAGTTGAATTGAGCCAGTACCATGCCATGGACAAAGGGGCATAAGTGACCTCCTCAGTCTCAACTGACTGCAGGTACCCCCACCCTTACAAACAATACAGTGACTGCAGTTATCCCCACCCTTATAAACAATACAGTGACTGCAGTTACCCCCACCCTTATAAACAATACAGTGACTGCAGGTACCCCCACCCTTATAAACAATACAGTGACTGCAGGTTCCCCACCCTTATAAACAATACAGTGACTGCAGTTACCCCCACCCTTATAAACAATACAGTGGCATGACAACCCAAACCACCCACCAGTTTCATATGCAAATATGGGTGTGACCATTAACTGGAGTTACAGTGGTCATGTGTACTATTCACAGAGGGCTGGGGAATAGTTGCAATCACAGCATTGTAAGATGGTGACAGATGTACTCTTAGCACCTGTTCAAACAAGCGTTCCTCCCTTTCAAGGATGTGCACATCCTCATCCCTGAAAGAGTGGCCCCTGGCCTGTAGATGGTGTAGACTGTGGAGATGGTGTAGCCTGTGTAGATGGTGTAGACTGTGGAGATGGTGTAGACTGTGGAGATGGTGTAGACTGTGTAGATGGTGTAGACTGTGGAGATGGTGTAGACTGTGTAGATGGTGTAGACTGTGGAGATGGTGTAGGCTGTGGAGATGGTGTAGACTGTGTAGATGGTGTAGACTGTGGAGATGGTGTAGACTGTGGAGATGGTGTAGACTGTGTAGATGGTGTAGACTGTGTAGATGGTGTAGACTGTGGAGATGGTGTAGCCTGTGTAGATGGTGTAGACTGTGTAGTCCTGGTCTGACGTGTTAGCTCTCCTGTGTTGTGCCATCCTCTTGGCCAGCGTCTGTTTAGTTTCCCCGATGTACAAGTCACGACAATCCTCCTGGCACAACAGCTACACTATATTGCTCTGTTTGTGCCGGGGGACCTGATCCTCGGGGTGGACCACCTTCTGGTGCAGTGTGTTTTGGGGTTTGAAAGCAGCTGAGATGCTGTGTGTGGAAAATACACGTCCCAACTGTTCTGACACTCCTGCCACATACAGAATCACCACTGGTTTACTCTTAGAAAGCTGTTGTCCTTCTCCTCTCTTCGATTGGCTGCTGCACTGTTTGGGGTCTTCCTGGATTTGACAAACGCCCAGTCAGGACACTTAACCAGGGCCTGTTTAATGTGGGGTTTCTCCCCTTCCCCAGCTGCTGTGTCGGTGGGGACGTTGTCAGCTCAGTGGTCCAGCGTCCTGATGACTTCTAGTTTGTGCTCCAGTGGATGATGAGAGTCAAACCTTAAGTACTGATCAGTATGTGTTGGTTTACAGTAAACATCAATAATCACATGTCCCCCATCACCAATTGTAATTTCACAGTGTAAGAAGACTACCCTGTCATGTTCCCCATCCTCCCTGGTGGACTCGATGTGGTGTCCACAGAGGTAATGTGGTCGGTGAAATGTGCTACATCCTGAGATTTAATTTTAACTCCACTTCCTCCACAAACAAGTTGCCACTACAGGTGAGACGGGGGAACATACCTCTGTGTATAGTACTGCCCCCTGTCTGTGTAGTACGTGGACTGAAGGCACAGCTTCAGGAGCAGACACACTTGGTCAGTGTTAAGGGTGGTCCTGTTGCTAAGGGTGGGGTCGTTTTGTTTTGGGTTTTTGGTTGTTTTTGTTTTTTTCAAATTTCCCCCCTTTTTCTCCCCAGTTGTATCCGGCCAATTCACCCACTCTACCGAGTCGTCCCGGTCTCTGCTCCACCCCCTCTGCCGAACCGGGGAGGGCTGCAGACTACCACATGCCTCCTCCCATACATGTGGAGTCACCAGCCGCTTCTTTTCACCTGACAGGGGGACATAGCATGTGGGAGGATCACGCTATTCCACACTCCCCCCCAGAACAGGCATCCCGACTGACCAGAGGAGGCGCTAGTGCAGCAACTAGGACACATACCCACATCCGGCATCCCACCAGCAGACACGGCCAATTGTGTCAGTAGGGACCCCCGACCAAGCCGGAGGTAACGCGGGGATTCGAACCAGCGATCCCCTGTGCTGGTAGGCAACAGAATAGAGGGGTATGGTACCCGGATGCCCGGTGGGTTTGTTTTGTAATTTCATATGGACTACCTCCACTGCTTCACCAACAGCAACACGTGAAGAGGGAATCAGCATCATAAGAGACATGCAGATGTGTCCCACACTAGAAGGAGCTATGAAAGCAGAAAAGATGATACCATCTTTGAGGAAGGGTGGCTCCTGTTTTGATACGAGGACGGGGTAGGGGTGGGCGGCGCATAGGGGAAGGAGGTCTGAGGTGAGTTCGAGGCCAGCGGTTGGTATGGCGGTATGCAGGACTCTAGAAATGCCGAGGTCCAAACAACCATGAGCTTGCCAGGAGGGTTTGGGGGTGTGGACCCCTGAAAAACATGTTGATTTTCCTGATCTAAAAATGTGTCTCTTTAAGACGTATTGAGAGCAAGAACTGGACCACAATGGGTCATAAACACATCAGTGGACAACAAATTACCTGTCACGGAGTAGTACATGAGTAGTACATGAGCCGAGTAGTACATGAGCAGAGTAGTACATGAGTAGTACATGAGCGGAGTAGTGCATGAGTAGTACATGAGTAGTACATGAGCGGAGTAGTACATGAGTAGTACATGAGCGGAGTAGTACATGAGTAGTACATGAGCGGAGTAGTACATGAGTAGTACATGAGCGGAGTAGTGCATGAGTAGTACATGAGTAGTACATGAGCGAAGTAGTACATGAGCGGAGTAGTACATGCGTAGTACATGAGTAGTACATGAGCGGAGTAGTACATGAGTAGTACATGAGCGGAGTAGTGCATGAGTAGTACATGAACAGAGTAGTACATGAGTAGTACATGAGCGGAGTAGTACATGAGTAGTACATGAGCGGAGTAGTACATGAGTAGTACATGAGCAGAGTAGTACATGAGCGGAGTAGTGCATGAGTAGTACATGAACAGAGTAGTACATGAGTAGTACATGAGCGGAGTAGTACATGAGTAGTACATGAGCGGAGTAGTGCATGAGTAGTACATGAGTAGTACATGAGCGAAGTAGTACATGAGCGGAGTAGTACATGCGTAGTACATGAGCGGAGTAGTACATGAATAGTACATGAGCGGAGTAGTACATGAGTAGTACATGAGCGGAGTAGTGCATGAGTAGTACATGAGCGGAGTAGTACATGAGTAGTACATGAGCGGAATAGTACATGAGTAGTACATGAGCGGAGTAGTGCATGAGTAGTACATGAGTAGTACATGAGTGGAATAGTACATGAGTAGTACCTGAGCGGAGTAGTACATGAGTAGTACATGAGAATCAGGTTAAAGCTGCAACATGCAAGTCGGACGGAAATGCCAAGAACCACCAGGAATGTGCGGTAAAGCTGCCGACTGGTGTGTGTCTCCTGTGCTGCTGTGGCCAGTGTGTCCTCCTTCTCTCCAGGACCTGGTCTCTCTGCCTCATGTCCTCTTGTGTCTTCATATGCTGTCTGTACATTTCTCTGTCCACCCTCAACTCTTCACTGCCCGTCCCTTCCTTTGTGACTCCTCACTAGTGTCCCCTACCGGTGGGATAAAATCTGCTACTACTACTGCTACTACTACTACTGCTACGACTGCTACTATTACTAGTACTACTAATTTTGGCTGCTCCCGTTAGGGGGCGCCACAGCGGATCATCCGTTTCCATCTCTTTCTGTCCTCTGCATCCTCCTCTGTCACACCAGCCACCTGCATGTCCTCCCTCACCACATCCATAAATCTCCTCTTTGGCCTTCCTCTTCTCCTCTTCCCTGGCAGCTCCATATTCAGCATCCTTCTCCCAGTATACCCAGCATCTCTCCTCCACACATGTCCAAACCATCTCAATCTTGCCTCTCTTGCTTTGTCTCCAAACCGTCCAACCTGAGCGGTCCCTCTAATATACTCGTTCCTAATCCTGTCCTTCTTCATCACTCCCAATGAAAATCTTATCATCTTCATCTCTGCCACCTCCAGCTCCACCTCCCGTCGTTTCGTCAGTGCCACTGTCTCCAAGCCATATAACATAGCTGGTCTCACTACCATGGTCTCCTGGCAGTGGGATAATATCCATCCATCCATTATCCAAACCGCTTATCCTGCTCTCAGGGTGGCGGGGATGCTGCAGCCTATCCCAGCAGTCACTGGGTGGCAGGCGGGGAGACACCCTGGACAGGCCACCCGGCCTTCACACAGGGTCGATACAGACACACACACACACACACACACACACACACTGCTCAGGCGAGGAAGATCTCGGCGCTGTATAAAATCTTCGCCGCCTCAAAGTTTAGTCGTTTTAAGCGGTTATTTCACGACTTTTATTAACCTACGCATCGGAAAAAATACTGAGGTCCTGACCTCGGGGACCTGCGCGGTGCACACGGCCGTGGCAGCAGGTGTGGTGGCTTGATGTTCCTCAGGCACAACAATGGGGCCCTTGGGAGGCCGAGGTCAGGACACCTCCCTCCTCCCCCCGTGCATTACCCTGCCATTTACTGCTGCCCAACATCTCGTCCGCCAATAAAACCCACTAACGGTTTCTGGGGGGGCGTCGCGGCGGACACGGCCCGGCTGGGCGGCCTGTAACCGCATCAGAGGAGTCGACCTTTTCCTTCCCTTGGCTTTTTGCAGTGTTTTGAATTTGTGCGCTTGCTCTCTTTCTATTTTTCAGTCTTTGCCGTCTGTCTGCTCTCTTTGTGGCTGATTGCCAGCCCCACGTGCGCCTCACTCGGTAATCACGCCGGTGCGAAAGCGACGGACAAAACCACCTCTCAAGGACCTTCTTGTAATTGGGAGGGCTTCAGGGGGCAGTGGGGCTTCACATTTGGCGGCAGAATGGCTTTTGGTTTCGCCGGCGGTGGGCTGCAGTCAAGTGTCTCATTCCGAGGCCGCTGTGAGCAGACGTCTGCGCCGTCGCTGTCCATTTGTTGTTGGTTTACATGAAATATCTTCGGAAACCCTCCAAAATAGGTCACTCACAGCTACTTGACAGCACCCTGACGTGAGGGAACTGTACGGCATTCAGATCCTGCCGCCCTTGTGTGAATGCTAACAGTGCATTATTTGTTTTGCTCCTTATTAAATCACACTGAATCGCTCCTTTTCATTGACGTAAAATGAAAAAGCCGCTTGTGTGGATCTTTATTTATGGCCTCGGCCTGATGAAAGATTTAAGTCATTGATGTTGAGCGTTGTTATTTGCAGAGCGGGTTGCGATGAGCAAGGTTTTCTGACTGTCTGGCATTTACGGGTCAATACACAGCTCCAGATCTTACTTCTCACACCGACGTTTTGTAATTTCATGTACACCCCCCCCCCCCACTGCAACGCCTTTGGACGATGCTACTTTAACCGACAGATGTGTCTTTAAACTGCTTTTCATGTTGTAAATCCTCAGTGTGGGGCCTGTCCTTTATCCGAAGACGAGTGTCCCACACCGACCACAGCCCCTGAAAGCATTTGATACCAGCCTTCGGCGAAGTTCTGCGCCATGCTAGCTAGCTGAGCTAATGTCAGGACCAGCCCACTTCTGGTTGCCACAGACCACAAAAGGTCTGAAATGGTCTGTTCCCCCTTTCTATGTCCAATTGTAAAAAGAACATTAACAAAGTTACTTGGCGGAGAGGCTTCCAGGTGGCATCGTGGGCTATTGCGTTGCCTACCAACACAGGGATCGCCGGCTCGAATCCCGGCTGTAGGGACGCCCGGCTGCAGGTGGGAAGCCGGATGTGGGTATGTGTCCTGGTCGCTGCACTGGCGCCTCCTCTGGTCAGTCGGGGGGAGGGGGAACTAGGGGGGAATAGCGTGATACTTCCACGTGCTACGTCCCCCTGGTGAAACTCCTCACTGTCAGGTGAAAAGAAGCGGCTGGTGACTCCACATGTATGGGAGGAGGCATGTGGTAGTCTGCAGCCCTCCCCGGGTCAGCAGAGGGGGCGGAGCAGAGACCGGGACGGCTCAGAAGAGTGGGGTAATTGGCCGGATACATTTGGGGAGAAAAAGGGGTAAAAATAAAAATAAAAAAATGTTTTAATTACTTGGCAGAAGTTTTTATGTGCTCTCCCCTTAACTTACCCCCCCCTCTTCCTCCTCCGCATTCCTCGTCATTCTTCTTCCTTTATCTCCTCATCTTCCTCCGCTGTACATGTATGCTGTATCGCAGATGGAGGAAAGAGAAAGCCAATACAGCCGGCTAGCTCCTCTGTGAAGATCAATACGCAGCCTATCAGTAATTAACTGTCTGCTAATTCATGTGATCGATTTCTTCTAATAGACACTTCAGGATTTAAATGAAGAATCTCCCAATCCAGAGAGGAGGAGTCTGAGCAGGGATTTTGGGAGGTGAAACAGGAGTAAAACGGTTCTCGAAATAAGAAACTTCCATCCATCCATCCATTATCCAAACCGCTTATCCTGCTCTCAGGGTGGTGGGGATGCTGGAGCCTATCCCAGCAGCCACTGGGCGGCAGGCGGGGAGACACCCTGGACAGGCCGCCAGGCCATCACAGGGCGAAATAAGAAACGTGTGGGGGCTTATAAAAACTGGCCACTTGTTATTGGATGAGGAGCAGGGTGTGTGTGGGAAGACCAGCTCGGCGCTAACGTAAAAGAGCAAGAATCAGCCGTCAGCGTCCTGGTGTCCCTGCAGCCATCACGGACGGCGCGTCTCAGCTGATGTGGGACACAGAGGTAATAAAGCTAACGTTGTTTTCTGATGTTGGAAGACAAAAGTCCCATAAAACGGTCTAAATTTCCCACTTGAAGCATGACATCCTCCCAGCTTGTCCACATCCCTGCTCACACGACTAAACCAAGTCTGTGTTTCTAAACTGCAACCACAAATGGATTGGAACCACAAATTCCGGCAGTCATCCTGGCTGCAGTTTCTTCTCCGGACAGAGGAATTTTTTAAGACTGTTGCAGAGGGGGGACTGTGTTGTTAACTGTTTGTGTGGGTTTGTTTTTTGTTTTTTTTTGCTTTGTTCTCTCTGTTTTTGTATGTTTTTGGTGGTGTTGTTTTTGGTAAATCTTGGATGTGTGTTGTTTGTGTTGCACTGCTGTGTGCCGGGGGAAACCAAATTTCGTTTCTTTGTGTATGCAAGTACATGTAAAAAATGACAATAACTTGTCATTTGCATAATGAGCATTTATAAATTGATTACTTGCTGCTGCTTGTCTCCCCATCTACATTCTGCATGCCAAAAGAGCCCCGGGGTAGTTCAACCTTGGGGGGGGGGTGGTCCCGGGCCGTCCTCTGTGTGGAGTTTGCATGTTCTCCCCGTGTCTGTGTGGGTTTCCTCCGGGTGCTCCGGTTTCCTCCCACAGTCCAAACACATGTAGGTCAGGTGAATCAGCCGTACTAAATTGTCCCTAGGTGTGAATGTGGGCGGGTTCTGTCTTTTGCCAACCCAGGTTTTCCAAGCGCCAATGGGTCCACCCAATGTCTTGTTTCAATCTCTGGATAATGATAACAATAATAATAATAAGGCACAACAAAGCAGCAGCATACCTGCACTGGAAGGTCTGCAGGAGTTACAAGATCAAGACGACTGAGAAGTGGTACGAACTTCAGCCAAAAACAGTCACTGAGAACAATGACGTCACATCCTCTGGGACACGCCCATCCACACTGACAGAGAGATAAAAGCCAACAGGCAGACCAGAAGCAGAAAAGCCAACAAGCAAGACATCGTTATCAGGGACAGGAAGCAAAAGAGGTGCGTGATCATCGACATGGCAACACCATCCGAACAAAACTCCTCAGTGAAAGTCACAGAGAAGCTGACCAAGTACAAAGACCTGGAGACTGAAGTCAACAGGATGTGGGGCACGAAGACCGGAACAGCAACCAGTGGTCATAGGAGCTCTAGGACTCATGAAGAAGGGAATGGAAAAGTTCACCAACCGTATCCCAGGCAACATCAACATCTGTGCAGTCCAGAGGATCGCCCTACTCAGAACAGCCCACATATTACGACGAGTACTGTCAATCAAGTGACATCTGCCTTATAGTGCCTCAGGTCCATAGTTTGGACCCGGCTCTACAGGATGTAAAACAGGAAACATGAAAGAAATAATAATAACTACTTATTTAAATAGCACTTTTCAAAACAAGTTACAAAGTGCTTTACAAGACAAAGAAACTATCCCACTTCTTCTTTCCCAACCTCTTCCTCTGTATACCTCTTCATTCCACCACTAAGTCTCCTTACCTTTCTTCCTCTGTCCTGATGACACACCAAGTACCTTCCTAGCTGTCTCCCTCACTATTTCTGCAGTGGTTGCCCAGCCATCCAACAACTCCTCACTACCACCCAGTGCCTGTCTTAGCTCCTGCCTGAACTCCACACAACAGTCTTCCTTCTTCAACTTCCACCATTTGATCTTCGGCTCTGCCTTCACTCGCTTCCTCTTCTTGGTCTCTAAAGTCATCCTACAGACCACCATCTGATGCTGCTTAGCTACGTTCTCCCCTGTCACCACCTTGCAGTCTCCAATCCCTTTTAGATGGCGCCTTCTACATAAGATATAGTCCACCTGTGTGCACTTTCCTCCACTCTTGTACGTCACCCTGTGTTCCTCCCTCTTCTTGAAATATGTATTCCCCACAGCCATTTCCATCCTTTCACAAAATCCACCACCATTGACACCATACCTACCCATCACCTCTGTTCCCTTTACCAACATGCCCATTGAAGTCTGGTCGAATCACCACTGTCTCCTCTTTGGGCACCCTCTCCACCACGTCATCCAACTCACTCCAGAATTCTTCTTTCTCTTCCATCTCACACCCAACTTGCGGGGCATATGCGCTGATGACATTCATCAATACACCTTCAATTTCCAGCTTCCCACTCATCACTCTGTCTGACACTCTCTTCACCTCCAGCACGCTCTTGACATACTCTTCCTTCAGAATTACCCCTACCCCATTACTCCTCCCATTCACACCATGGTAGAAGAGTTTGAACCCATGTCCCTGGCCTTACTCCCCTTCCACCTGGTCTCTTGCACACACAGTATGCCTACCTTTCTTCTTTCCATCATGTCAGCCAGCTCTCTCCCTTTACCAGTCATAGTGCCAACATTCAAAGTTCCGACTCTCACCTCCACATGCCTACCCTTCCTCCTCTCTAGCTGCCTCTGGACATGCTTTCCCCCTCTCCTTCTCCTTCGCCCAACAGTAGCATAGTTTCCACCAACACCCTGCTGGTTAACAGTACCAGTGGCGGTCGTTGGTAACCCGGGCCTCGCCCGATCCGGTATGGAAATCTAATTTATGATCCGCATATTTGATTTGGCAAAGATTTTACACCAGATGCCCTTCCTGATGCAACCCTCCCCATTAATCCGGGCTTGGGACCGGCACAGTGTTTAGGATTCTCGTGACTCGACTTGGACTTGGACTCGAGCATTGACTGCATTCGGACTTGGACTTGTTAATTGATAAAGGCTGTTTTTTTGTTTTTGTTAGAGTTTTTCGGTTTGGCTGTTGAGTCACAAAGTAAATAAACTCCCTTTGAAGTGGTGACAGCTGCGTCTTTCATGTAGAGCTTTTTGTCTTTGTATGTCAGCTTTTTTCCAGTGCCAGAAGGGAGGGAGCGCTGGAGCCCATCTTGGGACTCAACTCAGACTCAACCTTGATGACTCGTAATGGGGACTTGACTTGGAATCGACTCGGCCTCTTCTTTGGGGACTTGGACTTGAGCACTGGGGACTCGAGACTCAACTCAGACTTGAGGTTTAGTGACTCGACTACGACACCGGACCGGCACTAAGAGTGCACTGGCTTGTGCGTCCTCGGTCGCTGGGTTCAGTAACAGCCAACAATAGTGTATTATTTTGCGTTATTTATTGATTTTAGAAAGATTTTTCCAGAATGATTTGACTCACCGATCAAGAGTTGAGGTTTCCTCGCTTATTTGACCCAGGTGGCCCATGAAAACTGAGCGAGGCTCGAGTTGTATAACATCCAATATGAATACAACCATAACTATTTTCAGATATAAAAGTGTGTTATTACAAGTGTGTAATCAGCCTTGGGACTGAATAGTGAACAAGACAGACTGGATAAACTTTTCCACAGCCAATTATTTTTCCAGCACCTGTCTTTTATACATGTAGAGTACTTGATATTTTGAGTCTGATTTGATCTGCTGTGATAAAAAGTGCTTTTTTTATGTACACATATTTCCCCTTTAAACCAGAAATATGAGGACCTTCACATGACCTAAATTTTCTTCTTTAAACCTGGACTTTGAAAGATGCTGAAGCAGAGGGCGGGCCGGGGAGGTTCATCTCCCCCCCCCCCCCTGGCCGTGCTCTTCTCGGAGCCCTACGTGTCCCTGGTTTTGTGCCGCCGTGTATTACTGTATGTTTGCGTGCACGCCTCCTTAATTGCATTAAGAGGATGACGCACTTTCTTACTCTGTTTAACCTCACTTTAATTGCCTGTGAATGGTGTGCTAGGGGAGCGGGCAGCAGCGGCACAATGTGGACATGCAATTAGCTATCTTTCCTAAAGCGCTCGGGGGAGAAAGAGACGGCTTGGATTCATAAAGGAATTTTTACGCACAAGGCAACAAATGCTTTTTTGTGTGTGGCCACTGTGGTGGCATCCTAATGAAATGGCATTTCATTCATTACGGAGTCAGACATCCCGGCAAACCAAGACAGAGAGATGCAGTCAAAAGAGAGGGAAGAGAGCTGCTGATAACGGGGCGGGGGGGGGGGAGATACGAATAGCTGCACCACACACACACACACACACACACACACACACACACAAAGGTGAAGAGTGGGTACACAAAAAAGGGAGCAAGAAAGATAGCTTGAGAAAGGGAAAATGAACCAGAGAGATGTGAGTGGGGGTGATGGAGGTAGATGGAGGAAGAGCGACTAATAGCAGTAAAGGCACATGCAAAGAAACGAGACAGAGAGAGAGAGCGAGCGAGAGAGAGCGAGACAGACAGAGAGGGGGAGAGAGGGGGAGAGAGAGAGACAGAGAGGGAGAGAGACAGAGAGAGGGAGAGAGAGAGGGGGAGAGAGGGGGGGGGGAGAGAGAGAGACAGAGAGCGAGGGGGGAGAGAGAGAGACAGAGAGGGAGAGAGACAGAGAGGGGGAGAGAGAGAGAGGGAGAGAGAGGGGGGGGCAGAGAGAGGGGGAGAGAGAGAGACAGAGAGGGGGAGAGAGAGAGACAGAGAGGGGGAGAGAGAGCGAGGGAGAGAGAGCAAGAGAGACAGAGAGGGGGAGAGTGAGGGATAGAGAGAGAGAGAGACAGAGAGGGGGAGAGTGAGGGAGAGAGAGAGAGCGAGGGAGAGAGAGAGAGACAGAGAGGGGGAGAGAGAGAGAGAGCAAGGGAGAGAGAGCAAGAGAGACAGAGAGAGAGCGAGGGAGAGCAGAAGAGACAGAGGGGGGAGAGAGTGAGACAGAGGGGGAGAGAGAGAGGGAGAATGAGAGAGAGAGAGAGAGAGAGAGCGAGCAGGGGCGAGCGAGCCCCGGTGAATTCTCCCCTCAGCTCAGTTCAAAGAGGGCACCCCTGATGGAGGGATGACAGACGGGCTGCAGGACTTCTGCTGTAGTTGGACATCACAGACACGCTCCACCTGTTCCACGCAGCCTGGCAGAACAGCAGCAGGAGGAGCAGGAGGAGCAGGAGGAGCAGGAGGAGGAGGAGGAGG
This sequence comes from Lampris megalopsis, assembly GCA_022114975.2. Taxonomy (NCBI): domain Eukaryota; kingdom Metazoa; phylum Chordata; class Actinopteri; order Lampriformes; family Lampridae; genus Lampris; species Lampris megalopsis. The sequence goes on along the minus strand of JAJHIY020002189.1, from coordinate 39,849 downwards.
AGAGGGCGGTGCACGGGGCTGGGAGAACAGTTAGCATGCCAGGCTAGAAGTGAGCATGCTATCCAAGGTATGCCGGCTTGTGGAGGCAGGTTATAACGCCATGATGGGTGAATAACGGCCGGTTAGAGGACCCGTATGCTCTGAGGCGTCTCTGTCTCGTCACCAGAGCAGACGGACAAGGCCTGCGTGGTGTCCCATGATGAGTCTTACATGCGGCCCAGACCACCACCACACCATAACACACCTCTATACGTCAGAACTATTCATCCCTTTGTTTTTTCCTTCAGGTGTGTTTTATGTGTATCGGCGATAATAACACAAGTAGCTGTTATAACGCCACATTAGCTTATGGTCCTTTATGCAGATTAGAAGGGGCTGCACGTGCGTTTTCCCTGTGTGGATTTATGCGTAAGGCGAGCCGCAAATGACGTCACAGGTCCGGGTAATGGTGTTGTTGTGACACGCCGTGTCAGTGTTTCATGCGATGCTATAGGTAGCTCCAAAACACCCCGCCAACACGGCCCACCTCCTCCAGCGATTTTCTCTCCTGCTCATTTTTCTAGCCTGTTTTTCGCTCTTCCATATCCCCCCCCCCCGCCATTTTGGACGGTCTCTCTCCATCTCTCACTGTCTCTCCTGCTCTTTCTCTTTTTATATCTCGCTCTCTCTCTCTCTCGCTTTCTTTCTCTCCCCTACTCCCCCCCCCGGCCTCCATCTCTGTCTCTCCCTCTCGATCCTCTTTTCTTCCTATCCCTCTCTCCTCTCTTCATCATTTAATAGTGGACCTCGGAGTGGTTGCCATGTCGACCAGCTGGCATATTACTATGGCAACCAGTCTGAGCAAGGCGAGGCTGCTGATTAGGGAAAGATGTCTAGTGCAGCCTGGCCAGCGGAGGGTGGGGATGCAGTGGGGGGAGAGGGTGTTTGGGGTGCTAAAGGGGGGGGGGGTTCTCTTTTACAGATCTGTGCATTATGTGTGTGTCCGTTTGCTTGTGCTGTGTTTGTGCACGCATACGTGTCTTTAAAAACCTGCCCGATCTTGTGCTAGTGAGCTAAGTAACGTTTTCTTCGTGACCCGTCAGATCGCAGGTATCTACTGGCTCTGTCTGTGCAGCATTATGTCACTAGCAACAATAAAAAAATAGAAATGCAAGCTTGACCGCAAAGGTATTGTATCAGTAAAACGTCGGTGGCTGTAAGCGGCTCCTCCAGACAGAGCACAGCGATGGTAAATACATCATAAAGAGATTAGCGATGAGATATGGCCTTCATTCCCACGTGTGCCGTGGCAGGCACTGTTCTTAGTAATCCCTGTTTCCTCCCGCATGCTGTCCGGGGCTGCGCGGTTGTGTCATGATGCATGGTGGTATTAGGCTAACCTCCGCCGGGCTGGACATGCTCCTCTTAATGTATAGCGGGGCTGCACTGTGTCTACCGCTGCTGTTATGACATGTGAGGCAGGGACAGCACAGGAAGGAGCTCTTAAAAAGGCAGGAGCCGGCCCTTAACTCGGGGAGCACTAATGAAGGCTGCAGAGGATGCATCAGACCTCCCAGATCCATCAGAGAAACTAATTACAAGATCCAATTAAACAGAAAGAGGGACAAGAGAAGCAAGAGGGGTAGGTGGGAAGAGAGAGAGAGACGGAGAGGAGGGAGGGGGACATAGAGATGATTGGGGTTGTGGAGGGGGGGGGTGTCATCCTTTTCCCAGTGACCCATCCGAGCCGCCAGCTGATTCGGGACAGCAATTACAGCTCATTTATTATTCATCCCGGAGCTAAATAAGAGGCTGACATTTCAATAACAATAATATAGACGAGGGAAGAAAAACATAACGCACCGACACAAACTACAGACTTAATAACTGCCCCACTCAAATATTAAGGGGGTAGGAAGACGTTCAGATTTGGTTACTCGTATCACAGTAATGGCAAGAGTGCAGCAATGCACTTCCCTGAACATCCGTCTGCTTGACATAATCCTCCAAAACAGCAACCGGGATGTCCTGCATGCCTGAGCAGCTGGTGTTGGGTCTGTATATCAGTTTTCCTGTATTGCTTTTCCATTGTGACAAAGTCTGGTCTGAACAGAAGCCAGTCCAGCCGTCTGCCCGTGGCCACAACTTTTCAACAGGTCTTCAGATCTTTGGCGTTGAGCTCACTGCGCTCAGCCCAGGGGGGAAAAAAAGAGCTAATTAAGATAATTCATGAGCACGTAGCCAAGACGAAATTGATTTCTTAATGCGGTGATTATCAGTTTGTCTAGCCGGGTTTAAGTGCGCTCTGACCCTCCCCGTCCTTCCATTGTTCCTTCCTCTCCATGTTCTCATCTCTCAACCCCTCCTTCCCCTGAGCTGAACTCTGAGGTACCTCATTAAGAGCGCCGGCCCCTCGGCCTCATCGGCAATGGCGGAGGTGAAGAATATCACATTATCATGAAGTAGGGATAGCATTACACTCATAAGAAATTATAGATGAGTTGTGCCGTGTGGGGACGGGCCCGGCAGACCTCGGCCCGCGGAGCAAAGTGTCAGTGCTTAATCTAAGTGGCTTGTCGGTGGGATTCTGAGTCACCGTCCAAACCCCTGATTCATGCAGGCTCCAAGAGGCCGGTTGCAGTTGTATGTTACGTCCTGACTAAGTCTAGTTGTCATATCAGTACTTGGACCACAAGTTGGACCACACTGAATAAAAACGGGTTGCACCAGTCCGGCTGGTTATCACCGAAACCCTGAATTACGGCTAGCATGGATAAATTTGGCTTTCCGTCCGCACCAAGCTGGAGTTTTCTACTAGGAAAAAAAGAGCATTTTCCAAAATGCTGACGTATGACTGTCATGTGACCTCAGGTAAAGCTGCCAGCTAAAGTTGCGTGTCCACGGCCAACAGAAGACTTGAGCGGTTTTCTGTTGTTTCAGCATTTCAGTGTGAACGGCAAACTTTCCAGCAACAACTGGAAGATGCTGGTGTGGCCAGGTGATGTTTCCAACATGGAAACATCAGTGTCTAATTCAGTGTTTCTCAACCCAGTCCTCAAGGAACCCCTATCCTGCATATTTTCTTTGCAACCCTGAGTAGGTACCTGTTTGTAGTTATTCAACCAATCAGCAATGAATTTTGTCAGACGTTGCACACCTTGCATAATTAAGTGCTGCCAGATGATTGGTCGAGTAAGTACAAGCAGGGCTACCTGTGCAGGGTTACAATGACAATCTGCAGGATAGGGGTTCCTTGAGGACTGGGTTGAGAAACACTGGTCTAATTCATCCTATTTAGTGCAAATGTACTCTTAGTCGTTACTACAGTTTTACTCGAGCTAGCTAGGAGTTGTAGTCGTTGGAGTTAGCATTAGCTAATGGAGGGCTGAGTTCAAGAACTATTTATACTCTTGTAAATTGTTGGTTTCTTCACAAATCTTCCCAAGCTGTGTTTGCTTACTTTTACACCTTCACTCTGCACGAACAGTAATAAAGTCCCAGTGTCCTCAAACGAGGACTTCATAATTAGCAGTGTTGCAGGGTAGGAACGAAGCACCCATGTGAGCGTATGGGTTGGAGGACTTGTTGTACACTAGATAGGTTGTATCCTGTGCAGGCAGGTGTGCAGCTCCGTATTAACATGAGTGAATGGCTTCTGATCGGTTGGCTGCTGCGACGTGCAGCTAGAAACCGACTTCGACATTTCTAAGGCTTGACTAGCTGCTCCATCCCTCATGTGTGAAACATGCGACCCACTACTTCATCACTAATTTCCAACTTGCTAGTCAGTACTAAGAACTCAGTGAGGACTCTGCACACAGACTTAGTAGCACATTTCCACATGTCTGTTGCAACCCTGTCCAGGCTTCTGACAGGCCTTAATGCTGCGTTCACGTGGTCTGCGGGTCCTTCAGGAATTTGTTTTCGTGGCTCGGTGACATTTTTTCTGATGAGCTGAGCAGCGTTCATGTGCAGTTGATCAGTGCAAAACATAAAACTTCCAACGTGAAACTTCACGACCCGCTGTACCGGAAACGGTCCCCGTCTCACCTCTCACGGTTTGGGCAGACCGGAACTGGAATCCATGGCCTCTTGGGGAGGTTCATCTCAGTCCTGGTCAAGTCGTCTTTGGGTGATGAGATGCTGTTTTATCTGAACCAAACCTGCAGAGGAGACGATCCACTGCCAGCATTTTATTGAAAGTGAACGTGCTTGCAGCGTTTGTGTATTTCTGTTGGTAAATAAGTCTAAATTCAGACGGTTCACCGTAGCGTCTACAAATTGGTCGAGCACGATGACAACAGAGGTACATAAACAATCTTTAATGACGGTCGCTGTTGATTGGTGGTAATCCTGAATCCACACCAGTGAAGATATTTGATCAAACACGGGGAGACGTTGTTTGTGGCCCTCTGTCACTTACCTGCCAGATGGGGAGAATGTGTGTGTGTTTGATCACTCAGCTCCTCCGTTAAGCTGCCTTGGCTCCTCCATTACGCCGCCGGGCTGAGAATAAAGGCGAGGAGAGAAAGGGAGAGAAACGGCAAATCAGTGATTTTCCTTTGATTCGACGCATCTGCATCCAAAACCGCTCGGCGGGTCCAGAGACGGTGGCTTTACCGGTAAACAGGGACTGTGCAAAACTACAACGGCGCTACAATATAAGGCCTCGTCTCCCGTCCCGAAAAGCTGACATCCATTGTGGAGCGACATTACATCGCTCTTTCCATTTCCTTTCATTTCCCGTTGCTGTTGGCGCCTTTGTCCTTGGATGCTAAAGGAGCCTGTTAATATACCTGTGCTAGATGAATCACGCAGCTGAGGCCGGCAGCGCAAATGAATAGTCAATATTGGCAGATATTGTTATGGGATGACTGTAAGTTGGGCAATGACTATATCTGCATAACTGATTTACTATCCCGGCCTGACGGAGAGCGTACTGGCGGAGGAAATGTGTCCCCACGGTGGGGGTGGGGGTGGGGGTGGGGTGGGGGGGTGCACGTGTCTGTGGAACATCCCTTTTATTTCGCACGAGGAGCGTGCATGCACACATAAACCAGCACGCGCGACTGCACACACCAGCCCCGGCAAGGCTGTTGTTGACCTTGCAGATCTTGAAAACAAGGGATAGCAACCCGGTGACCTGTGGAGGATGGGGGGGGGGGTTCACTCCGGGGGGCTAGGGATAAGGATTCTTCCCTCTCTCTCTTTTCCTTTTCTCGTTACCCCCCACCCCCCGGTCATCAGCCGTGGTGGCGCATGTCGTCAGACGCGGAGGTTGATCGTCCCTCACCTGGCCCTGCTTCTGGGGAGGATACACGGAGGTGTAGGAGGGCGGTTCTTCAATTAAGGGAGGTTTTCCGTCCCCAGGGTAGATTTTCAAGAGAAAAAAAACAAAAATTTTTTTTTAACAATTATTGTATTTGTTAGTTAGGTTGTGTTCGCTGTGAGAAAGGATGACGTCATAATACTTTTTCAGTTTGTTAAAATTCAGATGAGCCAGAATGTCCCTGTTGTGGGCTTGTCCCCAACCCAGACTGTTTAACTCCCCTCTGTAATAACGTCATAAAAATGGTTAAATTCATTAAAGCTTTACTTTGCATTTTCTGATAATAATTTAAAGACATATTTCACATTCATATGGTTTATATGTGTGCAGTTTACACATTTTTATAATTAAATATGGCTGTCCCTCATACATCTGTCATTACATCACCCCCAACACTTTACAGCCACGTTTTTCAAACAACAACAACGTGGTTGCCATGGAAACGAGACGTGTCAGAGGCGCGTGAGCAGTCATGGCAGAAGCGTGACTTTTTCATGTCACAAATTTGATGTGAAGATTTATATGTCCTGATCTGACAGGATGGTTATAACACATGTAAGTCATGTGAAGCTTTACAGAATGGTTATTACACATGTAAGTCATGTGAAGGTTTATATGTCCTGATCTGACAGGATGGTTATTACACATGTAAGTCATGTGAAGGTTTATATGTCCTGATCTGACAGGATGGTTATTACACATGTAAGTCATGTGAAGGTTTATATGACCTGATCTGACAGGATGGTTATAACACATGTAAGTCATGTGAAGGTTTATATGTCCTGATCTGACAGGATGGTTATAACACATGTAAGTCATGTGAAGGTTTATATGTCCTGATCTGACAGGATGGTTATTACACATGTAAGTCATGTGAAGGTTTATATGTCCTGATCTGACAGGATGGTTATTACACATGTAAGTCATGTGAAGGTTTATATGTCCTGATCTGACAGGATGGTTATTACACATGTAAGTCATTTGAAGGTTTATATGTCCTGATCTGACAGGATGGTTATTACACATGTAAGTCATGTGAAGGTTTATATGTCCTGATCTGACAGGATGGTTATTACACATGTAAGTCATGTGAAGGTTTATATGTCCTGATCTGACAGGATGGTTATAACACATGTAAGTCATGTGAAGGTTTATATGTCCTGATCTGACAGGATGGTTATTACACATGTAAGTCATGTGAAGGTTTATATGTCCTGATCTGACAGGATGGTTATAACACATGTAAGTCATGTGAAGGTTTACAGGATGGTTATTACACATGTAAGTCATGTGAAGGTTTATATGTTCTGATCTGACAGGATGGTTATTACAAGTCATCACCAAACACGTTACTAGCTGAGTGTTTTAGTTCAGAAATAAGAAACTTCACTTTATTCACGAGTATTCATTCTACATTGTATGCTAGCTAACAAGTTAGCTTAGCAAGTCTAAGAATTAGCCAAGTTTTTCTGCAAAAAGTGAAAATGGTCATGACCGTCACGTGTCATCACATCACATTTCGCTGTTACAACTCTGAAAACAGCATCATAACATCAGACTTGTTTTGTAGGACGATCGGAGCTGTGCTGAGCTATCTGGTCCACACCACTTAACAGAGCTCTTGAAAAAAAAGGGGGGAGGGAAACAGATTTTAAAGAAATTCATTTTTTATTTTTCAAAATTTCAAAAGCCAAAAGTGCCCCAAAATGAAGAATCACCTTAGTATTGTATGTCATGTTATGTATAACATATATGTTAACATACAACATATATGTTAACATATATATAACATATATGTTATGCACAACATATATGTGTTATGCATAACACATATATGTTATGCATAACATATATGTTATATATATGTTAACATATATGTTATGCATAACATATATGTGTTATGCATGACATATATGTGTTATGCATAACATATATATGTTATGCATGACATATCTGACATATAACATATATATGTTAACATATATATAACATATATATGTTATGTATAACATATATATGCTATAACTGCTCAGCTGTGATGCCTCGTCTCAGCTCAGAGGAGGGAGAGAGAGACACAAAGAAGTGGCTGCTGCTGCTGCTGCTGCTGGTTTTATCAGAGGCTCGGTCCAGAACGCCCCATAATCCTCTGTTCTACGTCTACAGGGGTCACATAGCAGGTCCTGTACAGTCCTCCCCCAGTCGTCCGCTGTCCTGGAAACTCGCTGCTTTTCAGGCTCGACGTGCACACTGAGCCACTCCTCCGTCTCTCCGTCCCCTGCAGACAGGACAGGACCCCCCCCCACACACACACACACACACACACACAGACACACACGAGCGAGCGAGCAGATCGGCCCAGCTCAGGGCTGTGGGGCAGTAGTTGAGCGATGTCTCCCCGGGGGGCTGATATTTTATAGTTTGTGTCCATCAGTGCCATAGCCCGGGGCGGCAGGGTTGACAGTAAGTGCTCTCAGCACCGGTGACACTGATTCATCTGAGCTATGACACAGATGAGGAGGGGAGGAGGGGAGGAGGAGGAGGGACAATATGGAGGAGCAGGGCGACAAAAAAAAGAAGAAGAAGGGGGGGGGGACCAAGCTGGAAATACAGAATAACCGAGGAAGCGGGTTACATGGTGTACTGGGTTTGCCGTGTGGGGGCAGAGTATCGTGTGCGGACGGCGGAAGAGGTTCTGCTGGACTCTGGGCTGCCAAACGCCGTTTCGTCCTGTCTTAACGAGGCACGCTGTGCATGCAGGCAAGCGCCGAGCTTGGTCACCAGAACACCAAAGCTCACGCGCAACCGGGTACCGAGCCGAGACGGGCTGGGTCGGAGCCGGCTGGACCGGCCTGGCTTAGGGAAGGGAGATTGGTCGGAGCAGAGGACCCCCAATCTAACATGGCATTTCAATTGCTCCCCACCCCCACCCGCCTCCTCCTCCTCCTCCACGGCTGTGCTGTGCGCTCCTGCACCTCTTCTACATATATATAGGGAGGACGCCTGTGAACCCCAGCCTCCTGGATGCGCATGCTAAGCAATCAATGTGTCACCTCTTCCTGACAATCCCGGTTTTTTTTTTTTCATACGCGGCCCATCCTCATTTTTTCTTGTCAGCAGAAGGTAATTTGCTGTATTGTGATTCAGGCCGAAAGCTTGGTGACGAGGTGTCTGATAGGTCCCCTCTGAAGCCCCCCCCCCATCCTATCCACACACAACTACCCCCTCCACCCCCAGCCCGACAACACCACCGCACCAACAATCCCCCCCACCCCCACCCCCAACACACACCAAGCCCAGCCTAGCTAGCTGCATCTAAGGCGGGCTGCTAAATTAGATAAGCGGGTCTGTGGCGCAGCATCCCTGATTAATAAAAGATGCAGCGCTCCCCGGGGACGGCCCCTTCTGAGGGCCGGGCCGAATCCAGCCACAGACAATGGAGTTTGCTCTCACACAATGAACAGGAAATGGAAAGAATGAAACCAATCATGGAAATATAACATTTAAAGCAGACCTGTCCTCTGACCCTCCTATGAACACTATTCATGCATCATAACAGATAATAACTCATTTTGAAGGTGTGTGTGTGTGGGGGGGGGGCAAGAAATATTAATTTTTTCACATATTTATGGAGGTTATCCTGCTGTTGAGATATGGCAGGTGGACCGGTGCAGACAAGCTGCTCGTGTGTTGGAGCGGCTGAGAAACAACAGTCACTTTTCAGTCCTGTCTGCAACAATTTGCATGTTTTACCTCCCCGCTTCCATCGGCAAATTAGGAGATTTTGCCAGAAACGTGTGCCATCTGATCTTTGATTTTTTTTTTGTGAGTGTTAATAATGTTGTTCACCTTGTGAAAGCAATGTTGCATGCATATGGGCAGCACTTGTGAGCAGGAAGAGCATGTTAGTGGTGTTCTCCTAGGAGAGCCTTAGCGTCCGTGAGAGGTTTCAAGTGTGTGGAGTTGGAGTGTGTGATCTGTGCAATAGTTTGTATGAATAAATATGAAGGCGTTTTTCTTGTTGGGGTCAAGAACTTCCTTGTTCTACAGTGCTGTTGTGTTTCTCGCTTCCCATTGCGATTCAACTGGCGTCCACCTTCATAAGCAAAACAGATCCGCAGCAGAATATTCTCTTTATCATGACAGGACACCAGGTAAAACAAGCCTGTGTGACTGTCAGGCTGCAAGTAAATTCTGTACAAAAAACTTCTCGTATTTTTTATTCACATGACATAGTTTCAGGTGTGCATGAGAAACTCGGGGGGGATCAAATTTTTGCTCATGTCCCTTTAGGGACTCCGTAGAAACACGCAGAAACAAATTTTAATTTTTCCTACTGTTTAACTTTGCATTAGTGCTTCCAGAAAAGTAAATTTTGAGCCAATGAGAACAAAGTTTCATGTCTAGTAATATGAGGAGACAGTTTACCTTCACGAGTGTTTGACATGTTGTGGCCTTTGCACCCCTGCCACATAGTGTGCCTCTGCAACGTCTTGGTAGGACGCACCCCTGCCACACAGTGTCCCTCTGCAACGTCTTGGTAG
>JAJHIY020002189.1:5000-25000 GCA_022114975.2 Lampris megalopsis | reverse complement strand
GCCGTGTGTGCGTGTGTGACAAAGAGGAAGATGTTTGAACGGCGTGTGCCGCCTCGCCGGATCTCCTGTGGCCCGACGGTACGTGGAACACAGAACATCCCAGCAGCCCCGGCTGACTGACTGAGTGTGGGCCGCACAAAGCCCTTCACTCCGCCACACAACACACCAAGGATGAGTCAAAATACGCTGAGGATGAGATGAGTGACGGGGCGGCGGGGTGTTCGGGGGGGGGGGGTTCAGCAGGAATTCAAGGAACTTCTTGAAGATTACTTGTCAGACATGTTATGTGACGACAGCCTGTTTTGCCCCGACCGGTCCTCGCTCACGTCTCGTGACTACTGATGTAGACAGACGCCGGCGTGCCGACGGGCTGCCGGATGTGTGCCGTGTTACACTTGTTGTGTTCCCCGGCTTCCTTACACACATAGGTCAGCCTTGGGCGAAACAGCCTCGCCGATAACCTCCACCTGAAGGATGGGAAGGCTGGTCTGAGTGCCCTTTGGCCCGGCACAGGTTTGACTGAGGCGTAAACAACCAGTGAAAAGTATAATCCCATCTGCATATATATATATATATATATATATATATATTCATGTTCCCAGGTAACGGCAACGCCGGCACGTGTGCTCCTCTTAAGCGTCTGGTGGAGGCGAGCCGAGGCGGCCTCTTCACTCAACTTCCTGTTCGGTTCTCAGCGCCCCGTGTGATTCGTTCTTTCTGTCGCTCTCAGAATGACAGAGGTAAATGCTAATGTGATGTGATAGCCATGTTTCTCTCCCTCTTTGTGACCCCCCTCTCCCTCTCCCTCTCCACCTCCCCCCCCCCCTCCCCCTCTGTTTTGCATTGTCACTCGTCTGCTGTGTTTCCACCACTTCTCCCCGGGGACCACTGCGCTTTTGTTAGCTTTTCTGTGAACACACACCGCCTAATTGGTTGATTAATTCAGGCTGGCTGACCTGGTAATTGAATACTAATTTAGAGTCGATGTGTCTAATGAAGATCACAGTTTATTGTTCGGCCCTCATTCAGCCGTCTATGTGCGGGGGACGAATCAAACAAAAACAAGATTCAAAAGCAAACATGAAAGCGAGTCGGTTTGTCGGCGCTGCGGGCGGGATCACAGGAATCAGACCTGTGTGTCTATGTAATTCGGCAGATTGTTGACGATTAATTATCAACTGATGCTGAGAGTACGAGTCAACTCGCTAGAACGGGTCTGACTTGGACGGCGAGGCCAGGCGCCACAGGCCACATCTCACCACTCAGGCCACTAGCCGGGCGACGCTAGCTGAACGTAGCGACACGGTTAGCGCCGCCCGCGCTGTGCTGTTCGTCAGTCCCACCGGAGGCAAAAGTAGAAAACCTTTCATTTCTGTCCTTTGAATGAAACCCCCTGGAGACTGGAGTGTCCTCTAACACACTGACAGTCGAAAATATTTGAACATCTGGTGAATCATTTTGCCTGCTTTGTTCCTCCTGCCCCGTGAACCTACTTTGTAGGGAAAGATGATGTGAGTCATCAAACGCTACACACCAGAACCCTCTTTATTTCCCCTGAAATAACAAACAATGCAAATGAGGAAATTGTTAGATGCTTTTCATAGCAATAGTAGCTGCAGCTCCAAAGCCATTTGGATCAAATGTTGCCTTGCACCACTCTTGTTGGTTAATGGAACATGGCTGGTTTAATGGCTGACAGTACCCAGCCATGCTAACCAGTGCCCCCCAGTCCCCCTGCCATCTGTAATATGCTGGTACCAGTTTACAATGCTTATTTTCAACCTCAATAGACGTGTTAGCTTGAGGACAAGTCGGAGCTTTACCTTAGTGTGTCTGCAGTCCATATATTCAGTAAATAACGAGGTCGTGAAATATTGTCCACTGCATGGCCTGGCTACGCTTCAAGAATCACGTCAGCGGTTCAGCCACGTGTGAGTGGCGGTGTGGAGAAGCCAGATTTGGCTCGAGTATTCTTGCTTTAGTTGTAAAACGGTTAACTTGAACCTGCGTTTGACTTTGGGCAACATACTCAGCATGTAGTTATGTCCAAGGAGGCAGATCCTGCTCCTGAGATGTGTGGAAGTGCTGTTTCATCAGTCGTAGCTGGTCTACATGTAGGCACCTGGTGCTGCTGGGTGGTGACTATTTTCATCTGAGATAGGCTAAAAAGCAAACCACCCATCATCTTTACCTGCTTAATCCAGTTACAGATGGCTGGGAACTCCAGTGTATCCCAGCATGCACCGGGCTGGAGCTGGGGAAACACCCTGGACAGGTCACTGGGATCATGTAAGGATCATTAGAGTCTGTTAATCTAACAGGTATGTTTCTGGACTGTGGAAGTGAAATGGGAGTTCCCTTAGGAAACCCACATGAACATGAGAAGAATATGCAAACTCCACAAAGATGGTGTGAGATCCAACCCGGGACCCTCTTGTTGAGAGGCTAGAGCAGGGGTGGCTAACCAGGTGCCACGGAGAGCCACGTGTGTGCAGGTTTTCATTCCAGCCGGACTCCACACCAGGTGACTTCACTGATTAGCAACCCTTCAAATCACCTGGTGTGCAGTCCGGCTGGAATGAAAACCTGCATACACGTGGCTCTCCGTGGCACATGGTTAGCCACCGCTGGGCTAGAGTGCTAACCACCAAGCCACCGCTAAATCTCTCATATCCTGTATTCCCTGCATGCCGCTCGTTGTCTCCCTAATCAACAGCGAGCTTAATGAATCAGGCAAACTGAATGTAGCTTCCGGGGGAAAGAGACCCCTCTCACAGCGCTGCACTTGGACAAATCTGAGGCCCACAGCCTCGTACAGCGTGATAGCTGCTATTGCTGTCCATTTAGTGTCAGATGAAGTAAAGGCCGGTGGGGTCTTCTTGTCCCCCACTTAGAGAAGCACTTGAACAGCACTAGAAAGAGGACAAGCTGGAACATGGCTAATTGTTGTCACACACTTGGAAAGATGTGCAGGTGGTCCAGTCCTGCAGTGTTTGTTGTGCTCTCCAGTCTGTAGCACAGGATCTAGTGGAGATGGAGACGCTTTGTGTTTGCACAGAGTGTTTCATGACACCCAGAGTGTGTGTGTGTGTGTGTGTGTGTGTGTGTGTGTGGTCTTTGGTCACCAGGGTCTTTCTCTACAGCAGGGTTGGGAACGTGTCTTCTCTAAAATCCGTTACTATGCATGAGGGAGACACATTTAAAAGCAATCAATAGAAACTCGATTTGCTCTTTGCCGGGGTGATGATCCCAAAAGCCGTCGCCCTCCTCCTCCTCCTCCTCCTCCTCCTCCTCCATGCAGCCTGCTGCGCCCGGGGAGCATCGCTGCCTTTTCCTCATGCGTCCAGCATTCCAAACTCTCTGTAAAGAAACTCCAGTAAGTTGTATCCGCTCGAGAACGTGCCGGTAATCCGCCCACATCCACGCTGGCGAGACGTGTCGGTCCAAAGTGCAGACGAGCTGTGGTCTCTGGGTTACAGTCGTTTGGTTGTGGGCCTCCGCTGACAGTGAGTTGTGTGTTGCAGTCATTTGAATGTGAATGGCACATCTTCCATTCACCTTTGTCTCGCCCAAGAGGGATGTCTACACTCCCGTCATGGATTTCTGCATCCAGTATTCGTGCTCCTCCGTTGCACGTGGCCTTTGCTTTCTGCCCTTTGTTCCTTTAGAAACGTTCCCTTTTGAGTTCAGCGTCCGGGCAGGCGATGACGTACGCCGGGCCTCCCCGTCCCGTGTGGACGGCAAGGTAAACTGGACAGAGGAGGTCTCTGCCCGCCCGGTCGCCGCTGCTCGGAGGGCGATTCTCATCTGTAAACAAGACAGGCGTTCGTCAAAAACCATGACGCAACTGGTCGTAGCACAGCAGCAGAGTTGGTGTGACGGTGCACAGGACACAGACGGTAACTCTGACCTCCACCCACGTCCTCCACAGCGTCCTGCAGCGATGCTCACCAGAACACACGTGGCAGCCGGCCCGGTAGTCCCTGCACGCCAGGCCACACTGGGGTTCAGGCGTTAGAAACCCCCGTTTAGGAGTCTCCCCCCTCTGTGACGCACGACCACGTTTCATCTCTCCGCACCGCCATCGATCATTTGCCCCAACGCGTCCTTAATGCGGGAGTCGTTAGTCGCCCTCTCCCTCCCTCGCTTAACGAGGCGGCAGCTACACGTACGCACGGGCTCACCTCCCCGGTCCCGCGGCCCCGCCGCTTCGTCCGAAAACGTGTGTCCCCACCTGCCTTCGGCTCCGCGTCCTCCTTCCTCCTCTTCCCGGTACCTCTTCTCCCCTTCACTGTGGCTGCAGACTCCCTCTCTCCCTCTCTTTCTCCATCTCCTTCCTCTGCAGCTTCTCTCTCTCTCTCTCTCCTCTCTCTCTGTCGCTCCTCCCATCTCTGAGCTCTAGGCTGCTCTGGGCTTTAGACGGATCACCCTCACAATGGTTGATCAATACGGGTATTGATCCACTGGCAAAATGTTTATAAAATAATCCTGGGCAGCCGCGGCGCAGTGGGTGGGTGGGGGGGGGGGGGGGGCGAGAGGGCCGACGGGCCGTGCTATTGGGCTAATCGAGCTCCAGCGTGCTACCGATTGGCTGCGTGTTCGTCCGCCTGTGCCAGGAAGAGGGTTGGCGAGCACATGGTGCGGTATCTGCCGATGTCACAGCCCTCCCTCGGCTTACATCGCTAAACTTTCCAGACCACCAAAGCGCAGCGCAGCAGTTTAACCTTTTCACTGCTGGAGGCGCTGGCTGCCAGCCAAAGCAGACGCCCGCTCCTCCTCCCTCTTCTGTCACACCAGCTAAGATGTTCATTTGCATAAATTATCAAGCTGCAGGAAATCCAAGCCTCTAAACGATCCACTGTCGTATCAGCCCCCCCCCCGCCCGCCCGCCACACACACACACACACGCACACACACACACACTCTGTCAGCAGGGAAACACTCTTACATCACTGTACTTACCTCCTGTATGCCTCAGTGTCTACACGCCTGCTATGGGAATGGTGTCACCCCTGATACTCCCTTCCCCTTGTCTAAAACACACACACACACACACACACACACACACACACACACACACAACAGTGACTTGTGGGTACAGCAGCTCGTCTGGTAACTGGAGCGTTGCCGGTTCGATCCTCAGCTCCTTGCAAAAATGTCGAGGTGTCCTTGAGCAAGACACCTAACCCACGGCTGGTCCTGGTGAGGAGGCTTACGCCCTGCATGGCTGACACCACCACCACCGCCATCGCCGTGTGAGTGTGAGTGTGAGTGTGTGTGTGAGTGTGTGTGTGCATGGGTGAACGTGAGGCATTCACTGATTGTAAAGCGTGTAGAAAAGTGCTATATAAACGCAATCCATTTTTTTGAACACACACACACACACGAACACACACCATCATCATCATCATCAGGGGTCGCTCGGGGTCGAGTGTGACTGTCCTCCTCCTAGGTCCT
The DNA here is from genome assembly GCA_022114975.2 of Lampris megalopsis. Taxonomy (NCBI): domain Eukaryota; kingdom Metazoa; phylum Chordata; class Actinopteri; order Lampriformes; family Lampridae; genus Lampris; species Lampris megalopsis. The sequence goes on along the minus strand of JAJHIY020002189.1, from coordinate 19,543 downwards.
TGCAGGAGGACGCCGGCGTGTGACAGCTTTTTACATGGAGTGGCTGATGCGCCTGCAGCCGCCACACGGTCCTTGGCAGGGGGTGGCCAGAGTCCAGTGGCGTGGAGGACCAAGACGACTGGGGACCACCCTCTGTTGCAGCCTTCATCCGCCTTCACTGCCGTTGTGACCTGGAGACACCTTCCACCAGTTCCGCCGTGGAGGTCTTTGTTGGATCGTGCTTTGCTTGGAACCTCCCGCTTGACCCGTCCACCTTGGGTGACCCTACCAGGAGCCGAGCTCCGGACGGCATTGCTATTGGGATCACCGGTGCATGCAAGCTTCTCCACCACGGCAAGGTGGAGATCCAGGAGAAGAACACACACACACACACACACACACACACCAGTACATTGCCTCACCCTCCATCACCTCCTATGGGCGGAGAAACAGGCGGATGAGCAGCTATCCTACAGGGAACCGAATGTGCTCCTGCTGTGTTGCTCCTAGAGTACGAGGAGTCACCCCCCCCCCCAGTCTCTTTAACTCCAATGCGGAAGTCATTAGCGACATTAGCGGTAACACCCCACAGCAGCTCCTGTGCTGCTGTGGGCGGCGGAGCAGAGCTGTGCAGCTCCTCCGGGGCTCCTGCTCCTCAGACAGCGGCGCACACCAACACCGTCCCTGCAGTGAAATGCGGCTGGATGGCTGATTAAAGTGATCTGCTTTATCAAAAGCCGGGTAAAAGCCTTGTAACGTCAGGGGGAGAACGCGCCTGCCGACACTCCTCTACGGCCCGCTTTTCCCCAGAAATGATGTACGAGATGTTTTCTCGACGCAGAGAAGATAATTGCAGTGCGGAGCGGCGGTGTAACTTTCTCCAGACAAACAGCTCTGTTGAACCAGACCAACATCTGTCAGCCATAAGGCCAGGCAGCTCAGCCTCTGTGACCCAGAGTCAACCTCAACCCTCTGGGATGTGTATATCTGACTGCCCCCCCACCCCCCACCCCACCCCCGGTTTGGCTGCCACCCGAGACCCAGAGACGGGCCCAAACCACATTGTCTGAGACTACCTCGGTCTGCCTTATATTCAAGGACAAGCTTCAGTTGGTTATGAAGGGTGTGTGTGTGTGTGTGTGTGTGTGTGTGTGTGTGTGTGTGTCATAGCGGCAGTCTAATTATTTATTTGTTTTTAATTAACTGTGACAGCTCCTTCTGCTTGACTCATTATATGATGGAAGAGCTCCAAGATGTCCCGGTTTCTTCTCAGCATCCTCCCCGTTTTGCAGCAACTGACCCTGAATCCCCAGAAATACATCAGCGCACACGCATGCATGCATGCATGCATATATGTGTGTCTGCACACACACACACACACACACACACAAACACACACACAAACACGTGCACGGAGGCAAATTACTTCACACACATGTCTTTGGGGTCTCACTTGGCACTCGGTCTGCGACGCTGAAGTGACACATGGTAATTATTCTAACACATCCGAGGCTGGCCACATCCCATTCATTACCATAACACGCTGTAATGAAGTTTAATCCCTGGTCATGTTCTCTGTGGTTGAATGGTGGCGTGTGGCGCGGATCCTTCACCACTCCAGATGTCTTCATCCTGTCAGTCCCCGGCGCCGTGTCACCCATCCAGACCAGAGACACGAGGTCCTGTGTGACGCCGCCCTGAGACGTCACCTCGCACTCACACCTCGCGTGAGGATATATGTGACTTTCCTTATGACCTCATCCATCTTTGCCCCCTCTCTTCCATGTTTCCCCTTTCTTGCCTTCTCTCTCTCTCTCTCTCTCACACACACACACATGGAGTTTGTGAGTGTGTGTTGTTTATGTAGTCAGATTGCGGCGTTGTTTCACACGGAGGTCTGTTTCAGCAGCATCACCACAGCGCTGCACTCCTTTCAGCGGGGGCCATAGATGTAACCTGTCTCCCTCATTTCCCCCCTCCCCCTCCTTTACTGGAAGACATTTTGTTCTCACTCTGACGCCATTATGCCAATCACTGCAGACGTGCTGATGTGTGACTGCGGCTGCTAAATGAGCGGTGGCAGGCGACGATCGTTAGAGGAGAGGAAAAGGTGGAACGCCTATGTCCCCGAGTGTATCTCGGGCCTGTTGTCTCATGTCAGTCTGCAGGCAGATGCAGCCAAACATCCTCGTTGGCTGTACTGTATGTGTCCTGCAGCTTGTGGGATAAATATGGGTTGTGTGTTTGTGTGTTTGCCCTGTGCAGCATTGACGTGCACGTGCGTGGTGACGTGCGTTAGCAGGTATGGCCGCTCCCGTCCCAAACAGTCTGAGCACAGGAAGAAGCCGTTCCCACGGCGTTTCCATTAGCTTAGCCGTTTGGTTCCTTTCTGGACTTTCAGTGCTGTTTGATAACCGTGCTGAGGAGTTCCGTTCATGGTGGTGGGCGGGGCTTAATGGCATCCGTGTTCAGTGATTGGCTGTACATTTACGTCACATCGTGTGGCACCACTTCTGACTAGGGCTGTGAACTGGCGAGGATCTGACGATACGACATGTACCACGATACAGAGGTTACGGTTCAACATATCACGATATACTGTGATACTGTAGGAAAGGTGATATATTGTGATACTGTTAGAAAGATGATATATTGTGATACTGTGGGAAAGGTGATATATTGTGATACTGTAGGAAAGGTGATATATTGTGATACTGTAGGAAAGGTGATATATTGTGATACTGTAGGAAAGGTGATATATTGTGATACTGTTAGAAAGGTGATATATTGTGATACTGTAAGAAAGATGATATATTGTGATACTGTTAGAAAGGTGATATACTGTGATACTGTAGGAAAGGTGATATATTGTGATACTGTTAGAAAGGTGATATATTGTGATACTGTTAGAAAGATGATATATTGTGATACTGTATGAAAGGTGATATATTGTGATACTGTAAGAAAGGTGATATATTGTGATACTGTAGGAAAGGTGATATATTGTGATACTGTAGGAAAGGTGATATATTGTGATACTGTTAGAAAGGTGATATATTGTGATACTGTAGGAAAGGTGATATATTGTGATACTGTAGGAAAGGTGATATATTGTGATGCTGTAGGAAAGGTGATATATTGTGATACTGTAGAAAAGGTGATATATTGTGATACTGTAAGAAAGGTGATATATTGTGATACTGTAAGAAAGGTGATATATTGTGATACTGTAGAAAAGGTGATATATTGTGATACTGTAGAAAAGGTGATATATTGTGATACTGTAGGAAATGTGATATATTGTGATACTGTAGGAAAGGTGATATAGTGTGATACTGTAGAAAAGGTGATATATTGTGATACTGTAGGAAAGGTGATATAGTGTGATACTGTAGGAAAGGTGATATATTGTGATACTGTAGGAAAGGTGATATATTGTGATACTGTAGGAAAGGTGATATATTGTGATACTGTTAGAAAGGTGATATATTGTGATACTGTAGGAAAGGTGATATGTTGTGATACTGTAGGAAAGGTGATATATTGTGATACTGTAGGAAAGGTGATATGTTGTGATACTGTAGGAAAGGTGATATAGTGTGATACTGTAGAAAAGGTGATATATTGTGATACTGTAGGAAAGGTGATATGTTGTGATACTGTAAGAAAGGTGATATAATGTGATACTGTAGGAAAGGTGATATATTGTGATACTGTAGAAAAGGTGATATATTGTGATACTGTAGAAAAGGTGATATATTGTGATACTGTAAGACAGGTGATATATTGTGATACTGTAGAAAAGGTGATATATTGTGATACTGTAAGAAAGGTGATATATTGTGATACTGTAGGAAAGGTGATATATTCTGATACTGTAGGAAAGGTGATATATTGTGATACTGTAGGAAAGGTGATATATTGTGATACTGTTAGAAAGGTGATATATTGTGATACTGTAGGAAAGGTGATATGTTGTGATACTGTAGGAAAGGTGATATATTGTGATACTGTAGGAAAGGTGATATGTTGTGATACTGTAGGAAAGGTGATATAGTGTGATACTGTAGAAAAGGTGATATATTGTGATACTGCAGGAAAGGTGATATATTGTGATACTGTAGGAAAGGTGATATGTTGTGATACTGTAAGAAAGGTGATATAATGTGATACTGTAGAAAAGGTGATATATTGTGATAATGTAGAAAAGGTGATATATTGTGATACTGTAAGAAAGGTGATATATTGTGATACTGTAGAAAAGGTGATATGTTGTGATACTGTAGGAAAGGTGATATATTGTGATACTGTAGGAAATGTGATATATTGTGATACTGTAAGAAAGGTGATATATTGTGATACTGTAGGAAAGGTGATATGTTGTGATACTGTAAGAAAGGTGATATATTGTGATACTGTAAGAAAGGTGATATATTGTGATACTGTAAGACAGGTGATATATTGTGATACTGTAGGAAAGGTGATATATTGTGATACTGTAGGAAAGGTGATGTATTGTGATACTGTAGGAAAGGTGATATATTGTGGTACTGTAGGAAAGGTGATATATTGTGATACTGTAGGGAAGGTGATATATTGTGATACTGTAGGAAAGGTGATATATTGTGGTACTGCAGGAAAGGTGATATATTGTGATACTGTAAGAAAGGTGATATATTGTGATACTGTAGGAAAGGTGATATATTGTGGTACTGTAGGAAAGGTGATATATTGTGATACTGTAGGAAAGGTGATATATTGTGATACTGTAAGACAGGTGATATATTGTGATACTGTTAGAAAGGTGATATATTGTGGTACTGTAGGAAAGGTGATATATTGTGATACTGTAAGACAGGTGATATATTGTGATACTGTTAGAAAGGTGATATATTGTGGTACTGTAGGAAAGGTGATATATTGTGATACTGTAGGAAAGGTGATATATTGTGGTACTGTAGGAAAGGTGATATATTGTGATACTGTAGGAAAGGTGATATATTGTGATACTGTAAGACAGGTGATATATTGTGATACTGTTAGAAAGGTGATATATTGTGGTACTGTAGGAAAGGTGATATATTGTGATACTGTAGGAAAGGTGATATATTGTGATACTGTAGGAAAGGTGATATATTGTGATACTGTAGGAAAGGTGATATATTGTGATACTGTAAGACAGGTGATATATTGTGATACTGTTAGAAAGGTGATATATTGTGGTACTGTAGGAAAGGTGATATATTGTGATACTGTAAGACAGGTGATATATTGTGATACTGTAAGACAGGTGATATATTGTGATACTGTAAGACAGGTGATACATTGTGATACTGTAGGAAAGGTGATATATTGTGATACTGTAAGAAAGGTGATATATTGTGATACTGTAGGAAAGGTGATATATTGTGATACTGTAGGAAAGGTGATATATTGTGATACTGTTAGAAAGGTGATATATTGTGATACTGTAGGAAAGGTGATATATTGTGATACTGTAAGACAGGTGATATATTGTGATACTGTAGGAAAGGTGATGTATTGTGATACTGTTAGAAAGGTGATATATTGTGATACTGTAGGAAAGGTGATATGTTGTGATACTGTAGGAAAGGTGATATATTGTGATACTGTAGGAAAGGTGATATGTTGTGATACTGTAGGAAAGGTGATATAGTGTGATACTGTAGAAAAGGTGATATATTGTGATGCTGTAGGAAAGGTGATATGTTGTGATACTGTAAGAAAGGTGATATAATGTGATACTGTAAGAAAGGTGATATATTGTGATACTGTAGAAAAGGTGATATATTGTGATACTGTAGAAAAGGTGATATATTGTGATACTGTAAGAAAGGTGATATATTGTGATACTGTAGAAAAGGTGATATATTGTGATACTGTAGAAAAGGTGATATATTGTGATACTGTAAGAAAGGTGATATATTGTGATACTGTAGGAAAGGTGATATATTGTGATACTGTAGGAAAGGTGATATATTGTGATACTGTAGGAAAGGTGATATATTGTGATACTGTTAGAAAGGTGATATATTGTGATACTGTAGGAAAGGTGATATGTTGTGATACTGTAGGAAAGGTGATATATTGTGATACTGTAGGAAAGGTGATATGTTGTGATACTGTAGGAAAGGTGATATAGTGTGATACTGTAGAAAAGGTGATATATTGTGATACTGCAGGAAAGGTGATATATTGTGATACTGTAGGAAAGGTGATATGTTGTGATACTGTAAGAAAGGTGATATAATGTGATACTGTAGAAAAGGTGATATATTGTGATACTGTAGAAAAGGTGATATATTGTGATACTGTAAGAAAGGTGATATATTGTGATACTGTAGAAAAGGTGATATGTTGTGATACTGTAGGAAAGGTGATATATTGTGATACTGTAGGAAATGTGATATATTGTGATACTGTAAGAAAGGTGATATATTGTGATACTGTAGGAAAGGTGATATGTTGTGATACTGTAAGAAAGGTGATATATTGTGATACTGTAAGAAAGGTGATATATTGTGATACTGTAAGACAGGTGATATATTGTGATACTGTAGGAAAGGTGATATATTGTGATACTGTAGGAAAGGTGATGTATTGTGATACTGTAGGAAAGGTGATATATTGTGATACTGTAGGAAAGGTGATATATTGTGATACTGTAGGAAAGGTGATATATTGTGATACTGTAGGAAAGGTGATATATTGTGGTACTGCAGGAAAGGTGATATATTGTGATACTGTAAGACAGGTGATATATTGTGATACTGTAGGAAAGGTGATATATTGTGATACTGTAAGACAGGTGATATATTGTGATACTGTAGGAAAGGTGATGTATTGTGATACTGTAGGAAAGGTGATATATTGTGGTACTGTAGGAAAGGTGATATATTGTGATACTGTAGGAAAGGTGATATATTGTGATACTGTAAGACAGGTGATATATTGTGATACTGTTAGAAAGGTGATATATTGTGGTACTGTAGGAAAGGTGATATATTGTGATACTGTAGGAAAGGTGATATATTGTGATACTGTAGGAAAGGTGATATATTGTGATACTGTAGGAAAGGTGATATATTGTGATACTGTAAGACAGGTGATATATTGTGATACTGTTAGAAAGGTGATATATTGTGGTACTGTAGGAAAGGTGATATATTGTGATACTGTAAGACAGGTGATATATTGTGATACTGTAAGACAGGTGATATATTGTGATACTGTAAGACAGGTGATACATTGTGATACTGTAGGAAAGGTGATATATTGTGATACTGTAAGAAAGGTGATATATTGTGATACTGTAGGAAAGGTGATATATTGTGATACTGTAGGAAAGGTGATATATTGTGATACTGTTAGAAAGGTGATATATTGTGATACTGTAGGAAAGGTGATATATTGCGGGTTCATAGGCCTGTGTTCTGTGTGCTTATGCTAGTTCCTGTCTCAGTGTACGTTGTTGGGTTGGAGTGGAAGAGTCAAATGGCTGACGATAGATGACAACGCTGTTATCTAGCGGTCGCGGGGTTACACACAACACAACGTGTTTGCCATGAACCTTCACCTGTAAACAATTAAAAATCGATACATCGGTTTTGAGAATCGATACAGTATCACAAAAGATAATATCGCCATACTCGAGTGTATCGATATTTTCTTACACCGCTGCATCTGATGTAGAGTTGATATTCTACGACACCATTATCACATCCTGTACTGGTCCCGCAGCGCGTAGTGAAATTACAACCAGCAGCCGTTGGTCTTGTTCCATCAGAACACCAAAGAGTCGGAGTCACTGAGGTCAGCGGAGGACTGTTGCGTAGACGGACGCTGCTGCATCATGGCGCCACGTGTTGTAGTGGCTGTAGGTGTTTGGTAGGAGTTGCTAGTCCTGATTTCAGCTCCAGTGCTTGTGGAAACACAAACGGTAACCGTGCACACGATCCCAGAGCGTGGAGGCCTCATTACAGCCTCACGATACTGGAGGAAAGAAAGGTAAATAGAGAGACGGTTTCTCCTCAGCTGAAGGAGCGAGTGAGACAGGGCTGTCTCGCCCTCTCTCTCTCTCTGTCTGTCTGTCTGTCTGTCTCTCTGTCTGTCTGTCTGTCTGTCTGTCTGTCTGTCTGTCTCTCTCGAGCATCCCTTTCCCTGCCACCGTGCCTTTCTACCGCAGCTGAGACCACCAGTTAATGCAGCCTCTGGACTGGCCTCTTTCCTTGGTCTGCTTTTATTGATTTCAGCCAGACACAGAGGCGAGCAGCAAGAAAAGGCCTTTTCAGGGAGAAGTTAAACGGTCAAGTAGCGGGTGGAGGGTGGCTTTCACCACTTTATTGACGAGGTGGAAAAATGTCACTTTTATAGAGGCCCTTACAGCAGATAGCGAGCCGATTGGATGAGTGCCCTCAGGTCAGACTGGAGCACGTTCTCCATTCCCTCTGCAGCCAAACAAGAGCATGCATGTGTGTGTGTGTCTGTGTGTGTGTGTGTGTGTGTATATATATATTGTTTAAAGAAACACTCAACGGTAGAGAAAGTGCTCAACAAATAAGAGGCAAAGTAATCCAGTAGGTCAAGTAAATTCTTTATGAGACAGCAGTACAAGCCTGTTTCATGCCATGAGACCGGCTTGTACGCAGATGTTTAGAATAACCAAACAGAACCAGGAATCCTCTTGAGCTGGAGTCCACCGGGCTTCATTATACAGGTTTACAAGACTGGGCGGTTGGAGTTTAAGCTGATCTTTGCCGGGCTCCTTTGGTTTACCTTTTACCCCTCCTCATTCTCCTCAACTCTTGGGTTTCGAACTCCAACACACGGTGAACTTCAACACGAGTACGGCGCCGTGAGGTCAGCCTGAGGACACTTTTGCCCCGTCTTCACGCACAGGGAGCTTGTACTTCCCACGTGCCATACGTACGACGTCACCTGCTGCGCTCAAGCGCTTTGGTTGGAAATATGGTGAAACCATGGCAACCTGATATGAGCCAAAATGGACAGCGTTAAAAACCTGCAGATATTTCATAGCAACAAAAAGTAAATAGGCACCAGTTTACCCCAGAAGATGGGTGGGAAGGGTGGCGGCGGCTTCACCCAGTACCGACTAGCTACGTCTAAGTTTGTGCCGTCATGTGAAGTTTTTATTTTGGTCTTCGATGTTTGTTTGTTTTTTTCGTTTAATTTTATTTGATTTTGAGATACTTTATGAATCCCCGTGGGTAAATTGTAACCCATCCTAGCTGTGTAGCTAGCAGCAGTGGGCATCCGCCGTGCAGCGCCCCGGGGACCAGCTCCAGCTGGTCTCGCCAGGCCTCAGTCAGGGGCACAGACAGAAGTACTAACCCCAACACGCATGTCTTTTTGATGGTGGGGGAAACCGGGGGACCCGGAGGAAACCCACCGCAGACACGGGAGGAACATGCAAACTCCACACAGAGGACGACCTGGGATGACCCCTAAGGTTGGACAACCTGGGGGTTTGAACCCAGGACCTTCTTGCTGTGAGGCGACAGCGCTAACCGCTGGGCTGGAGAGCTGGCATTGGATCGGCTGAGAGAGCTTGATCTGCTGCGTCCTGTGGGCCCAGGGACCGCGGCCCTGCTCAGAGCTGCGCCCGAGAGGAAACGCCGAGGTGGTCTGGCGGCGGCCTCGCCTCGCCTCACCTCGACTGTGCAGTGTCTTCGTCTGCATTTGGGTCGCCGTGTGGAATACGGTGACATTGTGGCGAGGGTGTCGGGCTGGCAGAGCTAGCGTGGGGTCGGCCGAGGGAGCCTGGTCTGCTGCATCCTGTGGGCCCAGGGACCGCGGCCCTGCCTGGAGCTGTGCCTGAAGAGGAAGCACCGAGGGCGGTCTGACAGGACGCGGAAGCGGGGCAGGCTAAGCTAACTGCTAGCCCGTGCAGACCAGCAGTTCTGTCAGTCATCCTGGCTGGCGTTCCTTCTCCTGGACAGTGGAATTTTTGGACTGTGTTGCACTGAATGAGCTGTATTGTTAACTGTGTGTGTGTGTGTGTGTGTGTGTGTGTGTGTGTGTGTGTGTTTCCTTTGTTCTTGCTGTTTTTTGTATGTTTTTGGTGGTGTCGTTTTTGGACATTTTGGATATGTGTTTTTATCTTTTGAGTTTCACTGCTGTGGGCTGGGTGAAACGAAAATTCATTTCTTTTGTGTAGGCCAGTGCATGATAGAAATGACAAATTGTTCCTGATTCCTGATACAACAAGACTACCCTGAGAAAGGATTTATAATTATGTTGTAAACACTTTATAAAGCATTAATAAACAATTATAAACAAATTATAACACACTTTTCATACACCGGTGCAGACTCACTATTTGGCAAGATCAAGTTATGCTGCACTTTTTATCTGTCCTGTTAAATCTGAGCTCTTGTGAGCTGCTAAGTAATCAATAGGATCTGAGACTTCAAACTCCAGATAAATGTGGGCTCACTATTTGGCAAGCGACAGGTCACTGTTGCCCTTTTTATCTAATGTGTTATAACAGCTTATCAATGATTTATAGTGTTCACAGCCTAAATAAAAACTAATTATAAACCATCCATGAAGCCTTTATGAGGGTAGTCTTATTGGGTTTGACTTCAGCAGCGGAATGGCGTGCAGGGAATGTGCATCAGGTTTATGTTACTTTTCATTTCGTTTTATGTACAAATTGTCAGCTAGCGAATGTTGGCTAACGTACGATTTACTGACATCGTTCATTAACAAATCCTGGCCTCAGGATTCTCTCCTCAAATAGAGGGGAGAATAGTGAAATACATGATTTTGTTACCATCAGCCGGTGATACCCTTCCCTCTCTCTCTCAAGGAGCACTTGAAGGCACCGTTAGTCTCTCCATAAGCTGTACCATCTGTGTAGATTTGGTGGGGGGGGGGGTTGTGACGCATCCAAAAATGATCATGAGCGAGTACGTCTGAAATTATATTCTGTCGTAAGACACTAAAGATTTAGCATTTTTTTTGTGAACATTATAATCCTCATTGGTAGGACAACTGTCAACTCTATTCTTCCTGCCCGCACCACTCTTCTCCCTTGGCCTCTTCCTTGTATTCATCACTTGGTATTGTTCATGTGTTTCATTCAGTGTAGGCTTTCACAGAAACACCATCAACAGTGGCGGTAACGGTGGCCCAGTGGTTAGCACTGTCACCTCACAGCACGAAGGTACTGGGTTCGAACCCCCAGGTTGTCCAACCTTGGGGGTCATCCCAGGTCGTCCTCTGTGTGGAGTTTGCATGTTCTCCCCGTGTCTGCGGTGGGTTTTCTCCGGGTCCCCCGGGTTTCCCCCGCCATCAAGAAGACGTGCGTGTTAGGGTTAATACTCCTGTCTGTGCCCCTGACCGAGGCCTGGCGAGACCAACTGGAGCTGGTCCCCGGGGGGCTGCAGCTGCCCACTGCTCCCAGCTACACAGCTAGGATGGGTTAAATGCAGAGGGAGAATTTCCCCACAGGGATTAATAAAGTAGTAAAAAAAAAAGATGTAAGTAAGATGTTCTCTGTCACCTTTCACCTGCTAAAATCAATATTCAGATAAATGTTGTGCAGTGTTTCTGACGTATCAGCTTTGCTTTTCCGGGTTTGTTGGCTAAAAACGTGATTCAGACGAGCATCTATTTCACAATGCCAACGTTAAACATCCAGTCAGGAGACGTAAATAATACGTAACGTTAGATACTCAGCTGGAAACGTTGAGTCAATGCTAGACCTACCAACAATTACACACTTAACACGATGTCGTTCAGTTCACAACAACGACACACAACAGCTGTGACTGACATCTGTGAGACGATGTGAAGCTACACCGATCAGCCAAAACATTAAAACCATTTGCCTAATATTGTGTAGGTCCCCTCACATGCCGCCAAACCAGCTCTGACCTGTCGAGGCATGGACTCCACAAGACCTCTGAAGGTGTCCTCTGGTATCTGGCACCAAGACGTTAGCAGCAGATCCTGTAAGTTACGAGGTGGGGCCTCCATGGATCGGACTTGTTTTTCCAGCACATCCCACAGATGCTCGGTTGGATTGAGATCTGGGGAATTTGGAGGCCACGGCAACACCTTGAACTCTTTGTCATGTTACTCAAACCATCCCTGAACAACATGTGCAGTGTGGCAGGTCACATCATCCTGCTGAAAGAGGCCACTGCCCTCAGGGAATACCGCTGCCATGAAGAGGTGCACCTGGTCTGCAACGACGTGTAGGTAGGTGGTGCATGTCAAAGTAACATCCACATGAATGCCAGGACCCAAGGTTTCCCAGCAGGACATCGCCCAGAGCATCACACTGCCTCCGCCGGCTTGCCTTCTTCCCATGGTGCATCCTGATGCCATCTCTTCCCCAGGTAAACGACACACACGCACCTGGCCGTCCACTCGATGTAAAAGAAAACGTGATTCCTCAGACCAGGCCGCCTTCTTCCACTGCTCCACGGTCCAGTTCTGACGCTCACCTGCCCATTGGAGGAGCTTTTGGTGGTGGACAGGAGTCATTATGGGCACTCTAACTGGTCTGCAGCTCCACAGCTCCATACGCAGCAAGCTGTGATGCACCGTGTGTCCTGACACCTGTCTATCATAGCCGGCATTCAATTTCTCAGCGATGTGACCTACAGTAGATCTTCTGTGGGATCGGACCAGACAGGTTAGCCTTTGCTCCCAAGCGCGTATCAGTGAGCCTTGGGCGCCCACGACCCTGTCGCCGGTTCACCGGTTGTCCTTCCTTGGACCACCTCTGGTAGGTACTGACCACTGCACACCGGGAACACCCCACAAGACCTGCCGTTTTGGAGATGCTCGGACCCAGTCGTCTAGCCATCGCCATTTGGCCCTTGTCAGAGTGACTCAGATCCTTACGCCTGCTCATTTTTCCTGCTTCCAACACATCAAGAACTGACTGTTCCCTTGTTGTCTAATATATCCCAGCCCTTGACAGGTTCCACTGTGATTCACTTACCTGTCAGTGGTTTTAATGTTTTGGCTGATTGGTGTCTCCATGTACTGTAGAAACGGTCTCCCTGAACAAGTCTGACAGTCTTACCATCACACAGAAACCACGTCTCATCACCTTGTTTCGCGAATCATTTACAGCCATTTTAAGGACCTGACTATGTGAGATTATTTATCACGATTTAAGAATATTTGTCTTTTTTCCCTCTCCCCCTTTTCTCTTTTTCTTTCTCTCTTTTTCTCCCTAATTGTATCCGGCCAATTACCCCACTCTTTCAAACTGTCCCGGTCTCTGCTCCACCCCCTCAGCCAATCCGGGGAGGGCTGCAGACTACCACATGTCTCCTCCCATACATGTGGAATCACCAGCCACTTCTTTTCACCTGACAGTGAGGAGTTTCACCAGGGGGATGTAGCACGTGGGAGGATCACACTATTCCCCCCCAGCGACCAGGACACATACCCACATTCGGCTTCCCACCCACAGACACGGCCGATTGTGTCTGTGGGGACGCCCGACCAAGCCGGAGGCAACACGGGGATTCGAACCGCGGATCCCCGTGTTAGTAGGCAACGGAAGAAACGCTGTAGAACCTGATAATGTAATAAATCCCCAATAATGTAATAACCCTGATAATGTAATAAATCCTCGATAATGTAATAACCCTGATAATGTAATAAATCCCCGATAATGTAATAACACCGATAATGTAATAAATACCCGATAATGTAATAACACTGCTAATGTAATAAATCCCCGATAATGTAATAACCCTGATAATGTAATAAAAAATGCACTTGATGCCATTGAAAATGCAATAAAACCTGATAATGTAATAAAATGATCCAACTGAGAAAAAACACGTGTGGAAGTAGCTTGGAGGTAGCTTTGAGGAAGAGTAGAGCATTCATGCACGTCCAACTTTGACCTGTCGGTGGCGCTAGACCTCTCGAGCTTGCGTTGCTTAAACAGTATCGCCACTTGAATCCATTTATGGGTGGTCTGCTGTTAAATTATTACAATATTGGGGAATTATTACATTATCAGGACCAGGGAAATGAAGGCTAACCTGATAATGTAATAACGTCCCGTTAATGTAACACATTATTACATTATTGGTAAAAAGTTTATTACATTATTGGGAAATGCACTTTATTACATTATCAGGAAGTTATTACATTATCAGGACCAGGGAAATGAAGGCTAACCTGATAATGTAATAACGTCCCGTTAATGTAACACATTATTGCATTATTGGTAAAAAGTTTATTACATTATTGGGAAATGCACTTTATTACATTATCAGGAAGTTATTACATTATCAGGACCAGGGAAATGAAGGCTAACCTGATAATGTAATAACGTCCTGTTAATGTAACACATTATTGCATTATTGGTAAAAAGTTTATTACATTATTGGGAAATGCACTTTATTACATTATCAGGAAGTTATTACATTATCAGCTTTTGTTGCAGTTTCAATGGACTCAAGAGCAGGTTTTTATTACATTATCGGGGTTATTACATTATTGGGGATTTATTACATTATCAGGTTCTACACACCTCCATG
>JAJHIY020002189.1:0-2500 GCA_022114975.2 Lampris megalopsis | reverse complement strand
ACCGTGAGACACAGCGAAACGACTTTTGTCATCTCGAACCCAAACGAGCGCAGAGAAACATTTGGCCTCCTCGCTCGCCTCCGGAGTCAACTCGCTACCATTAAGACAGGACCCCTGAGGCACTGAAGCTTTTACCCCCCCCCCCCTTCAACAATTCTTGTAACAACAGGCTTGTCATAGCCATGTACACAGAAAAGGAAACGTCTGAGCCCCCCCCACCCCCCCACTCCCCCCCCACCCCCCACACATCTGCATACTGCACGCTGCTCGCCCACCCCCCTCCGCTGAATGCATAATCTATGTAATGAAATAATGTCTCCAGTGGGGACGGTTTGTGGCTGGGGGTCGGAGATGTGGAGTGAATATCAATGTGCCTCCCCCCCCCCCCCAGACCCCCCCTTCAATCGCTGTGTTTGGTGGTGGTGGTGGTGGTGGTGGGGGTAAATGAACACGTGGGAGGGAACAAGGTTTTCCTGCCTCTCGCCCAAAGCCACGGCCTAGCAACGTGGAGGCCGTCCGGTGGCCCTGGCGGTCCTCCCGGCGCTGAACATTCATATGTGTTAATTTGGCGCCCTCTCTTCTTCTGCTGCGTCCAGTGTGGCGGGCCGGGGCGGGACGCCGAGGTTTAACCTTCTGGTCTGCACATCACACAGTCTGCTTTCTGCTAATTGGACCGGGCCAGCCTCCTTTCATTAAACATTGAAGGCGAACGGGCCTTGTAAAAGGGGGGATTTGTGGCGCTTAGTTGCAGGGAGGTGTTGTGTAGCGCACGCCCGCGCTGCACCCCTCCCCTCCGTCCTGGCCCTCCGGCCGGGTGGAGCTGGGGCGGTGTGACCACCCGAAACGGACCCTCTGGTAGGGCCTTCATGTGATGCTCGTGGTGGCCGGGGCGGAGCCGTCGGCTCGCCTCGCGTCGCGTCTGTTCTGCTGACCGGGTGGACTCTTGTCCACATTTTCCTGTTGTGTTGGACTCGGACCGTGGACGGCGGACTGGTTCTGAAAACGACCAGAACAAAACCATGCAGTCGCTGTCTTCATGAAAGCAGTCTTTGCAGATGTCTTGTGATTGGTATGGACGTAGTCTGGGCTGTCGTGTGGAGACCCGACAGCCGGCTGTCGAGAGAGGGAGGGGTCCTCCGGGGCCCGGTTTCCTCCCACAGTCCAAACACAGGCAGCCCGGCTCACTCGGCCTCACTACACTGTCTCCAGGTGTGAATGGGTGTGTGGCAGGGTAAGGGTGTGTGTGTGTGTGTGTGTGGCAGGGTAAGGGTGTGTGTGTGTGGCAGGGTAAGGGTGTGTGTGTGTGTGTGTGTGGCAGGGTAAAGGTGTGTGGGTGTGTGTGTGTGGCAGGGTGTGTGTGTGTGGCAGGGTAAGGGTGTGTGTGTGTGTGTGTGTGGCAGGGTAAGGGTGTGTGTGGCAGGGTAAGGGTGTGTGTGTGTGTGTGTGGCAGGGTAAGGGTGTGTGTGGCAGGGTAAGGGTGTGTGTGTGTGGCAGGGTAAGGGTGTGTGTGTGTGTGTGTGTGGCAGGGTAAAGGTGTGTGGGTGTGTGTGTGTGGCAGGGTGTGTGTGTGTGGCAGGGTAAGGGTGTGTGTGTGTGTGTGTGGCAGGGTAAGGGTGTGTGTGGCAGGGTAAGGGTGTGTGTGTGTGTGTGGCAGGGTAAAGGTGTGTGTGTGTGTGTGTGGCAGGGTAAGGGTGTGTGTGTGTGGCAGGGTAAGGGTGTGTGTGTGTGTGGCAGGGTAAGGGTGTGTGTGTGTGTGTGTGTGTGTGTGTGGCAGGGTAAGGGTGTGTGTGTGTGTGTGTGTGTGTGTTTCGCGTGTGTGTGCGCTGGAGACGTGGAAGCGTTGATGTTACGTTTCAGTGCTCAGTCGAGACCCTTCGGTCTGCTGTGAGGCCGCCAGCCTCGCATAAAGAAGAAGAAGAAGAAGAAGAAGAAGAAGAAGAAGAAGAAGAAGAAGAAGAAGAAGAAGAAGAAAAGGACTTTGAGCGCGACCCTGACCGCCAGAGCCAGAGCCAGAGCCAGAACCGGACTCTGCAGGCCGCCAGACCCGGACTTGCGTGTGCTGATGGCGTTTGATGAGGAGGCGCTGGAGAGCAGCGGGCGCCCCGTGAGGACCCCCTCCCACACTGGCGGAGCGGCGCGGCGTCCGGAGAGACGGCCACGTGTCCCGGATGCGGAAGTGGACGTATCGGAGCTGTCACCGAGCTAGCTAGAGCTAGCTAGAGCTAGCGAGCTGCTTCGGGACGGGGTTTATTGCAGGATGTGGTGCCTTTTGAATCATTTTGGATTAGACGCCTGAAAAAGTATTTTTGTGACTTCCAGATGTTGTGTTATCTATAACTCCCAGCTGTGTTCTGAAGAGGTTAAATGAGCTGGAAATGTTCTGTCCAAGTTCTGTTTTACTCATCAAACTCGTGGGGGAAAATGAAATTAGTGCCCTTTCTTTTTGTTTTTTTGATGTCTGTCGCCTAGCACCGCCGCTAAACAAACACTGAAAAGTTGT
>JAJHIY020002190.1:165000-180369 GCA_022114975.2 Lampris megalopsis | reverse complement strand
CACGACGATGTTCTAAATTCGGGATTTTTTCCTGACATCTGAGCAAAGGGCTTATAACTCCTATTCATAAAAATGGAGACAAACTGGATCCTAATAATTTTCAGAGGCATTTGTGTGAGCAGTAGTCTGGGGAAGATGTTTAATAGCATTTTGAACAATCGAATTCTAACCCTCCTTAACGAACACAATGTCCTGAGCAAGGTCAAATTGGCTTCCTCCCAAATCACCGGACTACGGACCATATTTACACCCTACACACCCCTCATAAATGAAAATGTGAATCAAACCAAAAATGGAAAAATATTTGCTTGTTTTATTGACTTCAAAAAAGCTTTCGACTCTATTTGGCATGAAGGACTATACTATAAACTTTTACAAAGTGGTGTAGGGGGTAGAGTGTATGACATAATAAAGTCAATGTATTCGGACAACAAATGTGCAGTTAAGATTGGAGACAAACACACTGAGTTCTTCACTCAGAATAGAGGGGTGAGACAGGGCTGTGGACTTAGCCCGACACTGTTTAATATATATATTAATGAACTGGCGGTGCAGCTGGAACAGTCTGCAGCCCCAGGTCTCCCCCTGTATGATATGGAAGTGAAATTTTTGCTTTATGCAGATGATCTAGTTTTGTTGTCACCAACCGCAGATGGGCTGCAACAACTACTAGACCTGCTTGAGGACTATTGCCAGCACTGGGCTCTGGCAATAAATCCAAAAAAGACAAAAGTAATGATCTTCCAGAAGAAGCCCAGATGTCAGGAAAATAGATACCAGTTGACTCTAGGTAGCATCACCTTAGAGCATACGATGCAGTATACTTACCTGGGTCTAATTATTACAGCATCAGGGAGTTTCAGTAGGGCAGTGAATAACCTAAAACAAAAAGCTGGCAGAGCTCTATATGCAATTAAAAATAAATTCTTTAACATTGATATACCAATCTCCATCTGGTGCAAACTATTTGATAGTGTAATTCTGCCCATTGCACTATATGGAAGTGAGGTATGGGGTCCACTCAGTCTTTCCAGCTACACTAGATGGGACAAGCATCCAGCAGAAACCCTACATGCTGAATTCTGTAGAATGATTCTGAAAATACAAAGGAAAACACCAAACAACGCATGTAGGGCAGAATTAGGCCGGTTTCCATTATTAATAAATGTACAAAAAAGATCTCTAAATTTCTGGATGCACTTAAACACAAGCCCAACAAATACACTGCACTTTAAAGCTCTGAAAACCCAAGAACTGAACCCCGAAAAGAGTCCCCTGAAGCAGCTGGCTCTGAGACTCATTAACCCTGTAACAAATACTAAGACCAACCAACCTCAGGCCAGCACTGCATCCCAAACAAAGTTTACGATAAATCAGGCTATAAAACAAAGCAAGAACAATTATCTGAAACATTGGAATGCTGAAATCAAAACTCAAAACAAACTAGAAGTCTATCGGGCCCTAAAAACAAACTATGATCTGGAAGAACACCTCTTAACTGCCAGAGACAGGAAGCAGCGACAGATCCTCACCAAATACAGGCTCAGTGACCACAGTCTCGCCATTGAAAAGGGGAGACACAAAAAGACGTGGTTGCCAAAAGAGCAACGATCATGTGGTCAGTGCAAGACAGATGAGGTGGAGACAGAGGGGCACTTCCTCCTTAAATGTGACAGATTTGAAAAACAGCGCCGGGCTTTTGTCAAGGAACTGGAACACGTGATTCCAGAGTACCAGGAAATGGACGACGCAGGTAAGCTGCGGGTGGTCCTGGGAGGGGGGCCAGCGGCGAGCATTGCAGCAAGATTTATATTATCTTGCCACAACCTGAGAGATAGTGGATGACGGCACCTATTGCTACTGTTGTTATTTAATATCATAATCATTGTTGTTGTTGCTGTTATTATTATAATCATTGTTGTTTTTGTTATTATTATAATCATTGTTGTATTGTGTTGTTGTTTTACATGCTTTGGCAATATGTACACAAATGTACGTATGTCATGCCAATAAAGCACATATTGAATTGAATTGAATTGAATTGAGAGAAGGAGAGAGAGAGTATATATATAGAGAGAGAGAGAGAAGGAGAGAGAGAGTATATATATATATAGAGAGAGAGAGAAGGAGAGAGAGTATATATATATATATATATATATATAGAGAGAGAGAGAGAGAGAGAGAGAGAGAGAGTATATATATATATATAGAGAGAGAGAGAGAGAGAGAGAAGGAGAGAGAGAATATATATATATATATATATATACATATATATATAATATAGAGAGAGAGAGAGAGAGAGAGTATATATATATATATATATATATATATATAGAGAGAGAGAGAGAGAGAGAGAGAGAGAGAAGGAGAGAGAGTATATATATAGAGACAGAGAGAAGGAGGGAGAGAGTATATATATAGAGAGAGAGAGAAGGAGAGAGAGTATATATATATATATATAGAGAGAGAGAGAGAGAGAGTATATATATATATATATAGAGAGAGAGAGAGAGAGAGAGAGAAAATATATATATATATAGATATAAAGAGAGACAGAGAGAGAGAGAGAGAGAGAGAGAGAGAGAGAGAAGGAGAGAGAGAGTATATATATATATATATATATATATATAGAGAGAGAGAGAGAGAGAGAGTATATATATATATATAGAGAGAGAGAGTATATATATATATATATAGAGAGAGAGAGAGAGAGAGAGAGAGAGAGAGAGAGAGAGAGAGTATATATATATATATAGAGAGAGAGAGAGAGAGAGAGAGAGAGAGAGAGAGAAGGAGAGAGAGAGTATATATACGTATATATATATTGAGAGAGAGAGAGAGAGAGAGAGAGAGAGAGAGAGAGTATATATATATATATATAGAGAGAGAGAGAGAGAGAGAGAGAGAGAGAATATATATATATATATATAGAGAGAGAGAGTATATATATATATATAGAGAGAGAGAGAGAGAGAGAGTATATATATATATATAGAGAGAGAGAGAGAGACAGAGAGAGAGAGAGAATATATATATATATATATAAGAGAGAGAGAGAGAGAGAGAGAGAGAGAGAGAGTATATATATATATAGAGAGAGAGAGAGAGACAGAGAGAGAGAGAGAGAGAGGGAGAGAGAGAGAGTATATATATAGAGAGAGAGAGAGAGAGAGAAGGAGAGAGAGAGTATATATATATAGAGAGAGAGAGAGAGAGAGAGTATATATATATATATATATATATAGAGAGAGAGAGAGAGAGAGAGAGAGAGAGAGAGAGAGAGAGTATATATATATATATATATAGAGAGAGAGAGAGAGAGAGAGAGAGAGAGAGAGAGAGAGAGTATAGAGAGAGAGAGAGAGAGAGAGAGAGAGAGAGAGTATATATATATATATAGAGAGAGAGAGAGCGAGAGAGAGTATATATATATATATATATATAGAGAGAGAGAGAGAGAGAGGATGAGAGAGAGAGGAGAGAAGGATGAGAGAGAGAGAGGAGAGAGAGAGAGGAGTATATATATATATATATAGAGAGAGAGAGAGAGAGAGTATATATAAAACACTATATATATATATATATAGAGAGAGAGAGAGAGAGAGAGAGAGAGAGAGAGAGAGAGGATGATGATATATATATAGATAGAGAGGATGAGTGAGAGAGAGAGAGAGAGAGAGAGAGAGAGAGAGAGAGAGTATATATATATATATATATATCGCTAGAGTCGAGAGAGAGAGAGGAGCGCGCGAGAGAGAAGATGAGAGAGAAGGAGGAGTCGCGCGACGACGAGACCGACCAGAGAGCACAGCTATATATATATATATATAGATGAGAGAGAGAGAGAGGAGAGAGAAGAGAAGAGAGAGAGAGAGAGAGTCGAGAGAGAGAAGAGAGGCCAGAGAGAGGCACCCGCCGTAGCGAGATGGAGGGAGATACAGAAAGAGATAGGTGAGGTTTGTGGCGGTGGTGTGCGCGTGCGCGTGCGTGTGCGTGTGTGAGTGAACTGACTGAACCAAAACGTTTCGAGTCACCATCATTAACATTCACACGCGCGCGCGCCTCATTTACATGGCGAGATGCAGCCTTGTGGCATTTCCATGAAGTTGTGTCATTTCCTGTTGCACAGGAAGTTCTGAGTGGGTTTTTAACCTTCACACTTGTTACTTCAGCCAGGAAACATCAACGACGAGAGCCACGAAACGAAACTACCCACAACACCAAGACAGACACACACACACACACACACAACAAACATAACAGTACAAACAACAAAATACATATTACAACACAACACAACACAACTCAGCACAAGACAACACAGCAAAACACAGCACAGAACAGCACAACTCAGCACAACACAACACAACGCAGTACAACTCAGCACAACACAACACAGCACAACCCAACACAGCACAACTCAGCACAACACAACACAGCACAACCCAACACAGCACAACTCAGCACAACACAACACAGCACAACCCAACACAGCACAACTCAGCACAACACAACACAGCGCAACTCAGCACAACCCAACACAGCGCAACTCAGCACAACCCAACACAGCGCAACTCAGCACAACGCAACTCAGCACAACACAGCACAACTCAGCACAACACAACACAGCACAACTCAGCACAACACAACACTGCACAGCACAGCACAGTACAACACAACACAACACACTGCACAGCACAGCACAGTACAACACAACACAACACAACACAACACAGCGCAACTCAGCACAACAGAACACCACACAGCACAACCCAGCACAACACAACACAATACATCACAGCACAACACAAAAAAACACAGCACTGCACAACACAACACAATACAACACACCATTCATTTCAACTTTAATTTTAATTTTGATTTTAATTGGTGATGGTAAACGGTGTTTACTGCCAAGAGCGTTGTGTGTGTGTGTGTGTGTGTGTGTATGTGTGTGTGAGTGCGCACACACCCTGGCATGTAGTAGACAAGGTTACTGCTTCCATCTAGTGGCCACATGTTAGTATATCATCCATCATTAACCTGCTACAATGAACCTCCCCTGACTGGGACCTGCCGGGAGCACTGTGGGTGTCATGCTCTTTGATTTCTCCAGCTCCTTCCACACCATTCGGCCGGTTCTGCTGGAGGAGAGCTCAGGCAGCTGCAGGTAGATACCCCCCCCTCCCTCCCGGTGTGCTGGGTTACCACTCGCTTACCAGCAGACTGCAGTTGTGAGACTGAGGAACTGCGTGTCGGAGATGGTGGTGAGCAACACAGGATCAAAACACAGGATCACCACAGTAGATCCATTCCTGTTCACCCTGTACACACTGGACTTGTACAACTCTGAATCCGGCCACCTGCAGAAGACGGCGTACATGGGGCCTGGTGGACAAACTTGTGGATTGGTGAACCACCTGCAGCTGCACGCCAGCAAAACAAAGGAGATGGTGGTGGGCTTCTGAAGGAGTAAGACACCTGTGACACCTGTGTCCATCCTTTGGACAGATGTTTGGTGGTTTGCTCCTACAAATACCTAGGAGTTCACATGGTGGGCCGGGAACTTCGGGGCTCTCTACAAGAAAGGCCTGAGCCGACTCCACTTCCTGTGGAGGCTCAGGTCCTTTAACATCTACAGTATGATGCTGCAGATGTTCTCCCAGTCTGTGGTGGCTAGCGTCACCTTCTACGCTGTTGTGTTGAGGCAGTGGTGTGACGCCTGGAGATGCCAACAGACTGGACAAGCTGGTCCGGAAGGCCAGCTCTATGCTGCGAGTGAATCTGGACTCTCTGGCAAGAGTGTCAGAGAAGAGGATGCCGACCAAACTGTTGGCCCTCATGAACAATGTATTACAACTCTCTCCACAACACCTGATCAGACATAAGAGCACCTTCAGCAACAGACTAATCCCCCATGCAGCTCCACAGAACGCCACAAGAGGTCACTCCTGTCAGTGGCCATAAAACTGTGTAACTCTTCCCCATTCTGCCACAACACTGACCTCAGCATTCTAGGTGGATGCTGAAGAAACAGCATTAACTGCCATTCTTGTGTTTTTTTCATATTCAGATACTGCATACTGTCACTTACACTGTAATGACACAATTTAAGGGTGACCCATATACCCTCCACAGTACTGCTATACACAAGATTTATTTACTACTTAAATGATGTCCAATATACAACTGTGGCTTGCTATTACGTGCAGTGTACAATAACTACAATAACTGTACAACAACTACAATAACTACAATAACTGTACAATAACTACAATAACTGTACAATAACTACAATAACTACAATAACTGTACATTAACTGTACAATAACTACAATAACTGTACAATAACTATGGTTACATACATTAACTACAATAACTGTATGGTTACGTACAATAACTACAATAACTGTATGGTTACGTACAATAACTACAATAAATACAACAACTGTACAATAACTGTACAATAACTGTATGGTTACGTACAATAACTACAATAACTGTATAATAACTGTACAATAACTGTATGGTTACGTACAATAACTACAACAACTGTACAATAACTGTACAATAACTGTATGGTTACGTACAATAACTACAACAACTACAACAACTGTACAATAACTACAATAAGATGCAATGGAAGATGGCTGCGCGAATTCCTGTTCGCAGCGGCCTAATCCAGCACCGTCCATGCAGTGTCTTTGTCCACGTCTGTGTCTAAGTTGTTGTCTTCGTTTGTTGGCTGAGAGAGCTGGCGCTTGGTTCGGCTGCGAGAGCTCGGTTCGGCTGCGAGAGCTCGGTCTGCTGCGGCTGGTCCCCGGCTAACGGGCAGTGTGCTACCAAAGCGCTCGTATTGCTGGCCTTGCGTGACGTGTAAGTGTGCTGCTGCTGCAGGAGATGGGTGCTCTTCAGAGTTCTCCAGAGATGGATGTGAGGATCTACGACATGTTGACGGATCTGTTGAGCTTCATGAAGAATCAGAGCAGCGTGTCAGTGCTGCCGTGCAGTCAAGTCTGTTGGGACATGTGAGGATCGATACTCTGACCGATGAAGGCGAACGTCTCCAGTCGACAAAGCATAAGCACAGGGTCCAGAAACAGCGCGACGTTGTGAGAAGGTTGATTGACTCGGTGTCATTATTGGGTGGTCAGGAGCAGCATTTAGGGGCCATGATGAGAGTGAGAAGTCCGATAATGAAGGAAACTACAGAGGGCGGGAGAAGAGTTTCCCGCTATGATGATGTTCTGGCTGCTCATCCGAAATCGGTGAGGGACGTTTTAAAAATATGATGGGGGGGGGGAGATTGGGTGGTTGCTTCACCAATGATTTTGGTCAGCAGCCGCCAGTAATATATATATATATATATATATATTGTAACGTGCACGGATAGGTAGACCCGTTAGCCACGGACCATTTAGTCGACTGCGCTCAACGTTGTCGCCCGCGGTGCAGGAGATACGGGTTCCTGTGGCGGCGGTTCCCGGGCTGCCCCCTTAATTTGCTGCAATATATATATATAGCCCTTGGTTCTGCAGGCCGGCTCCCTAGCCCTGTATTTTTGCCTCCTCCCTGGCTCCCTCTGCGTTGTGTTATTTGATTGGTGTGGTTGGAGTCAGGAGAAAACGGACAGGAGTCGGCGTTTTTTGGTCCGAGCAGTGCAGCATTTATCTTCTCTTGGCTGTCTTTCGTCACCTTTAACATACTGTAACGTGTATGAATAAGACACGCTGGCCACTGGCCGGCGAGTCTGACCCTTTAGTCGAGTGGTTAGCGATGTCTCCTGCGGTGCGGGCGATACGGGTTCGCTTCCCGGCCGCGGCAGTTCCTGTGGTTGCGCTGTCCCCCGAATTCGCTACAATATCAAAAACGTTGTCACTAATTTCAAACATTTTTAAATTAACAGTAGGCCTGGTGCCACACAGAACGAGCAGCTAGCTAGCATTTACGGGTTAGCTCCCGAGCAGCCTAGCTAGCATTTACGGGTTAGCACTCAGTAGTTCGCTAGCCACGTGAGCATCAAACGTCATAAAACAAAGCCATTTTCACAAACTAACAACCTAAAACAACCACCAGCCAGTCAGACTAGCTTGGTCTAGTCAGAAAGGCACGAACTGAGGAAGCCTCTTGGATGAGAGGCGAAACGTCTTCACGGATATATACCAAGTCCAGTTGCACTTGATTCACCTCCTTTGGATAACCATGACGACCTGGATGAATGAGAACATTCACAGACAATTCAGGGTCAATGCTGAAATTCGTTAATGTTGGAGGAACCCAGGAGGACCAAGACGATGATGACCAGCCATCTACCAGCAGTTTTGAAGACTCCGCAACTGACCAACTACCATCAAGTTCTGAAGATACAGCAGTATCACCACAAACAATAATCCTGAGGCCGTCAGCAAGTGAAGCAGGAGAGACCATTGTGTCCCCTCCAGTTGACCCTTCTCTTTGGCCAGCTCACATTGGAGACTCTGATCACTTGGATATTGTGCGCAGGGAGCTGTTTAAAGTTGGGTCCAATTTTAATTTCCCAAAGGGCCCAGATGGAAGGGCATTTCATACCGGCAGCCTGTGATACAAAACACTTTCCAGTGGTGAGACGGTATTAAGGAGTTGGCTTGTATATTCAGAGCAAAACAATGCAGTACTTTGCTTTGCTTGTAAGCTTTTTGGCCCAAAGGTTATAAAGCTTACTCAAGAGGACCACAGTGACTGGTCTAATATTAACAGCAATTTGAGGACCCATGAAAATAGCCCAGACCATACACAATGCATGCTCAGGTGGCGGGAACTGAACACATGGCTAAAGAAGGACGTGGCAATAGACCACCAGGAGCTGACATTGCTAGAGGCAGAAAAGCTGCTGTTATCAGCATCAGTGCAGAACTCGCTCAGAAGCTGTCATATGATGACTTAATTAACGATTTTGCAGCCAGGAAATGCAGACGTGTGCGTCTGTAGAGCTCCCTGCAACTGCTGAAAATGTCTGTTCTGTAGTGCTAAATATATAGGCCTACTGTCTTTTGCAGTGTTTTTTGAAGCTTTGTAACTTCTTTTTTGTTTGACTAATTGTATAGTTCTGTTTTTCATTTGTATTTATATTCATTTAATTTTATCAACAGTAGCAACATTGATCATCATTGAAATATAATTGTGGTTTATGTTAATGAAGAAGGTTGCATGTGTGTGTGTATGTGTGTATGTGTGTTGTTTTAACTGTTCTATAGTGCAATATATACTGACTTTACAAAGTTTGTGAAGAGCTTCCTGTAACTACTGGAAATGCCTGTTTTGTAGTGCAATATGTACTCTCTTTTGCAGTGTTTGTGAAGTTGTGTAACTTTTCTCCTGCTTTGTGGGAATACTTGAACAGTTCTGTTTTTCTTATTTGTGTTTAACCACAGTTGCAACATTGATAATTACGTATATTTGCTTGTATTTATTGCATAAGATTGCACTTTCAAATATTTCTGTGCCATATTTTCTTACCAATACAAATATGTGGTGTGTTTTCCCCCGCTGGGGGGTTTGTGGGGGTGGGGGGTGGCTGGTAGTTTGTGCACCACCACAAGGGTGGCACCACGAAGCACTTATGCCTAGGGCACCCAAATGGTGAACAGCGGCCCTGGCCCTGACAGTGGCAGAATAACCCTCTGCATCTGTGACGGACTGCTTGTCCACCCAGTTCACATGGGAACTGATCGGTTTAATTGTTCGTGCCAGTTCACTGAAGAAACAAATGGTTGATCTGTTCACATTGGCCTGATTAAAAGTACATGGTAAGAATAGAAACGTTACTTGTGGAAGCAGGAGTATAAACAAAAAAAGAAGGTGAAATGTAACATATATTCGTTAATACCTGTGTTGGATAAAAGCAGAATGTGTTACTGAATTAGCTGTGTTTAATTGTTTACAAGTTTGGTGATCAACCTGCTGTGATTTAAGTGCATGTCTTAAAAGACTCAAAGAAAGGGAGGTGTGTTGTAATGGCACCATTTTATAAGAGTGCAGAGCGCATTGATATGTTGTGTGACGTTTCAAGTAAGGAGTTCCAGTCGAGGGAGGAGGGGTAACGGGTTTTTCATTCGGTTTGAAGCTCCCTCCATGTTGATGCGCCGGATTAGATAAATTCTCCCCAGACAACGGAGGTTTATGAGTGGTCGTAACACTACAACGTCAAGTCCTGTACGGACAGCGTCATCTGGGCCGCCGGTCTGCAGGTGGTCAGAAGAAGCGATACAAAAACCAGCTAAAAACATGACTGAGAAGAGCTCTATCGCCCCCTTGAGACTGGAGCAAGCTGCCGTCAACCGTTCCAGCCGGTGGGAGATCTGCCACAGAGGTATGGAACAGCTGCAAATGGAGAAGAATGTGGAAAAACAACAACAAAAACTAAGACACACAACCATGCCTGCCCCCTCTAACTCACACTTCATTCGCCCACCATGCAATACAACTTGTGGATCAAGAAGAGACTCTACAGTCATCACACCGCGCCCTTAACGAGCAGGGACGTCGTCATCGGACTCGATGGACTACTACCCAAAAGTGTATGCCTGCAGAGCCATGACAGTTCTCGCGAAATGACAGTTTCAGTATCTCGCGAGACATGAATGAGTCGACTGGAATGTTTTTGTTACTAGGCAACAGCTAATGTAGCTAGCTAGTGCTAACTTACGCTGCGTTCCCGTAGCATTTGTTAATTTCATTTAGACATAACGATAGCTAAATGTTAGCTAGCTAGCAAGCAAGCAGTAGCTACCTAGCTAGCAAGATGGCGGTACTTCCGGAACAGATCGGCTAGTGACACTTGTCTGTGCCACGGAGAAGTAGCAATATTGGAGAAAAACGAATTGGATGACTACGTTCAACTATTTCTTTCCATTCAGTTGATTGACCGAGTCAGATTGTGGAATTGTACCTTATAGAAAATAAACGAGTTCATGTTAATGAATGTTGTGAATAGTAGAGTCAAGAGGCAACCTTACCTATGATCATTAGATGGCCTACTTAGCTATTGTGTCTGATAGCCAACTGGTACATTTCAGAAGCTATACATGCCTACTGCATATGAACATATTTCAGTAAACCAGGAGATTCACAGGACAATCGAAATTAATAACATCATGACACTTTAAACTTGAAAGGAGTGGTTTATGTATTCAATTTATGCATTATATACAGGCTAGTTTTAAGTATTTTGTAGCATGACCTTGTGCTTTAACAGCTGCTTAATCCCATTTATAACCCCAAACAGCTAGGTACTCATTCTTCGACATTATTATTCATCCCATTTGTTTCGGAGAAGCATCCTAATTTCGAGGTATGTGAAAGGGGTGTCCCCTATCAAAGAGGAACTTGCATAGGTCCACATTACCATACACACCTCTACAGCATAAACTATCCCATAGAGGAGGAAGGTTTTATTGTTGTATTTGTTAACATTGTTACTCTTTATGATTGAAGAATAAACCTTTATGAAGTTGCCATTCCATGCCACCCGTGTTTGGAGTCTTTTCCTGGGAAGGTTCAGGGGAAGTCTTGCTGCATCCAAATTGTTTACCTCGTACCACCACTAAAAACAATCTTAATGCGGAGTATCAGAATAACAATCTTTTATTTGTCACATACCAACAGGTACAGGAGAGTCGCGCACATCTAAAAGCTTCAAGCCAGGTGCTGAGCTAAAAAGGTCATGAACAAAAAAGAAGAGGCCGCACACTGAAGCTCCTTTAGGTGATTTTATGCAACACCCCGAACAGAATGTTTTCAACAAAAGTTCTTCAGATCACATAACAGTACACAATGTGCAGTGAAATTAAAAGTGGCAGTGTGCAACCCGCAGCAATATGCAATAGATAAGATAAAGTTGGAAAAATTGCAAACAAAAGAATCTGAAGAACACTATATACACACATTGAAAGGTAACTAAATGTTTGGGTCAAACAAACTAGCCACTCTAAAGTTCTGGTTGTCGCCAACCTCATCCATGAACAGGGTCATGTCTTCCTTTGATTTAAAAGTGAAAAAAATGGGGCCCTAATTTCCTCTTCCGCATCTATTAGTGACTTCCTCTGCATGGAGGAGGAAGATGCTTGGATGGCATTCAGAGCATCTTCCGCTTCCATGTAGAGTAACTGTGGAAACAAGACTCTGCTTCTCATCCAGTCCACACCTGCCAGGATGTTTTTTGACGATTTTGCTGTCCTTTGTTTAAAGGACAAAAAAAAGCAATAACAATCAACATTTTTACAATTTGAGGAAAACTCAAAATCACCCAATAACTCTTTGTACTGTGTACATCAATACAAATGTTTCCTGTGCATACCTCAAGACTCTGTGGTGGCGAGGACCCAACAGCTGCTTCTCCATCCCTTAAATGTAGAATAAGCACAATAGGATATACTGCATCAAAATTGCCCCCAGAACCACAAACAAATAAACACAGTGTGTAACTGACTCTGTTACTGTGGTTTCAATTCAATTTGACAACAATAGTAGTGCAGTTTTTTGTACAGCTTACATGGAAATATAAATGAAGGCAACATTTCACTTTTTCTAATGTTGGGGTCAATTTAGGAAAAGTCATTAAATTTCAAGTTGAAAAAATATCATTTAGGGGATTTTTCTCTGCTGTTAAACACAGTGGCGGGTCATTTTGACCTGAACACGACTTAATAGAAACGAGAACGGCAGTCCTCTTGACACCACAGTACAATTGTGTTGTTGCTAGCTAGCTATGGTGCTTCAGTCACACAGTCGACGAACGCACATGCGGTAGCTAGCCAAGTGGACGAACGCACATGCGGTAGCTAGCCAAGTGGACGAACGCACGTGCGGTAGCTAGCCAAGTGGACGAACGCTTGTGGTAGCTAGCCAAGTGGACGAACGCTAGTGGTGTCACGGATCACCGTTGGTCCGTGTTCCGAACGGAACGGTCTCCAAGGAACAGGACGCCTATGTTCCGCGGATCGCAATGATTTGGTTTATACGCACACCAAAAAACATTTTGTTCACGCGAATGTAGCTTGCAAACGACGGCGCGTGCAGTGTTTTACGCAGAGCCCTAGCAGGAGAGAGTTGCGTCAATGAGGGGTCAGAACGCGAGAGGGTCACGTGGTTCATGTAGCCGCTGAATAGTTCCAAACGAAGCTTGGCGGGGCATTTAAATGAACTGCTTAGCCGCCATTTCTGGTAACTGCTAACCAATATTTTCAGATTTTTACATTTACATATACATACATGTAGATATATTCCAACGTGACACATATTCTATGCGCACTGTTTGGAACTATCCGGGGCTCCCATGATCCGCCATTGCTGTTAACTAATTGGCCCATTGACGTCTACGGAGGTGACGTAACTCTCTCTGTCTAGGGCTCTGGGTTTACCCTGAAGCGCAGTGATTGGTGCGCAATGATGTGCAAAAAAACTTCTTATTTCACGTCAAAGGAGAGCGCGTGCAGTGAAGTTCAATGATTGTTTGATTATGTGGAGAGCTAAATCAATTGGCCCTTTCCCGTTTAGTTCCCGCCCACTCTTAAAGGAACAGAGGTCTTTGGTGAATGTCTCTAATGTCTATCACCACACCACGCTATTATATCCCCTCGCGCACCCACTTCACTAAAGAGATCACTTTAATTTAACTATTGAGTATCAAATGTGTGATTTAATTCCATTTAAACATAATTGGACACTTCGAATGTTATTTGGTAAAAGCTCTTTTTATTGGGCAAAAGTTCATTGCTTTCCGTTTTCTTTTTTTTCCTCTGTTCTGAAATTTCTTCCGTTCCGTGACTCAAAACCCACGGAAAGTTCCGAACTATGAGTTTGTTCCGTTGCACCCCTAACAAACGCACATGTGGTAGCTAGCTAAGTCGACAAACGCACATGTGGTAGCTAGCCAAGTCGACAAACGCACATGTGATAGCTAGCCGAGTCGACAAACGCACATGTGATAGCTAGCCAAGTCGAGAAACGCACATGTGGTAGCTAGCTAAGTCGACAAACGCACATGTGGTAGCTAGCCAAGTCGACAAACGCACATGTGATAGCTAGCCAAGTCGACAAACGCACATGTGGTAGCTAGCCAAGTCGACAAACGCACATGTGGTAGCTAGCTAAGTCGACAAACGCACATGTGGAAGTCGGTTTATCCTAAATCACCATTATGCACAGCGGATGATATTCTCAAGAAAATAACATTTGCGAACCACTGCTGTAACGCTCTACATTCCTGTACAAAGAAGGCTATTGGACTGGGCACACATGCCCCAAACTAGCTAACATTTCAACTTGTACAAATTTGTGTCACGATCGTGTGAAAGTAAAGGTCGACTTACCTTCATATTTGACTGCCCGTCTGAAATGAGACTCTATATGACGCTCGACAGAATTATCTGTTTGTGGCTTACTGCAGAACGGGCATTCGCATTTCTCAAACTTATAATATTCTGGCAAAGACTTGCCTTTCTGGATTGAAAGGTGCATGGCAGCAACATCACAACACTAGTGGACCCAATCCTGTAGTGAGACTTTCTAAAGCAGTATGAGGGCAGCGCTACTGCAGTCTGTAACCTTCTCGCGAGATACTAAACTCATTATACGAGAACTGTCATGGCTCTGCGGTCTGCAGACACACGTGCCCTTCTCGCTTCTGGCTTCTCGGACTGCCAGCAAGCAAGCCGG
The DNA here is from genome assembly GCA_022114975.2 of Lampris megalopsis. Taxonomy (NCBI): domain Eukaryota; kingdom Metazoa; phylum Chordata; class Actinopteri; order Lampriformes; family Lampridae; genus Lampris; species Lampris megalopsis. The sequence continues at coordinate 165,675 of JAJHIY020002190.1, read as the reverse complement.
TGTGTGTGTGTGTGCGCGCGCGCGCGTTCAATATGCAGATGTGGAGAGGCGGGATTATAGTTTGGGATGTCAATCATTTTGTCATAACCATTTTTTCAGATACAATAAATCTCATGTTGCAACAAAAGTTCAGTCTCCCTGCCTGTCTATTTTCTTTCTGCAAGACTTTCTCCAAAATTACTCAGAAAGAACCAAGCACTGTAAAGATGAACAATAAAATTTTTATTATTAATAGTAATGTTTTAAATTAAATTTGACAAAAGCTCACTAAAAAAGTATTCCTCCTGTGTTGTGTACATTAAATCCAGTAGGTAGTAAAACGCTGCAGCAGTGCATTCAACCAAAGGACACAATTCAACATTATGTACAAATAAAATCCACCAGTAAATGTCACAGATATACAGCGCAAGTTCACACCAAGCGTTGACTCTCAGCCTCTCCCTTTTCCTCAGTTTCTTTGTGGACCTAACGAGCCGAAAGGCTAACGGCAGAGCAGGCTAACCGCAGAGCAGGCTAACTAGCTGACGGGCTAACTAGCTGACGGGCTAACCGCAGAGCAGGCTAATCGCAGAGCATGCTAACTAGCTGACGGGCTAACGGCAGAGCAGGCTAACCGCAGAGCAGGCTAACGGCAGAGCAGGCTAACCGCAGAGCAGGCTAACTAGCTGACGGGCT
>JAJHIY020002190.1:142500-162500 GCA_022114975.2 Lampris megalopsis | reverse complement strand
CGTGATAGAGTACAGGTCGTCTGGATGAAGAACGTTAGTACATCACAGTTCCGTGATAGAGTACAGGTCGTCTGGATGAAGAACGTTAGTACATCACAGTTCCGTGATAGAGTACATGTCGTCTGGATGAAGAACGTTAGTACATCACAGTTCCGTGATAGAGTACAGGTCGTCTGGATGAAGAACGTTAGTACATCACAGTTCCGTGATAGAGTACAGGTCGTCTGGATGAAGAACGTTAGTACATCACAGTTCCGTGATAGAGTACAGGTCGTCTGGATGAAGAACGTTAGTACATCACAGTTCCGTGATAGAGTACAGGTCGTCTGGATGAAGAACGTTAGTACATCACAGTTCCGTGATAGAGTACAGGTCGTCTGGATGAAGAATGTTAGTACATCACAGTTCCGTGATAGAGTACATGTCGTCTGGATGAAGAACGTTAGTACATCACAGTTCCGTGATAGAGTACATGTCGTCTGGATGAAGAACGTTAGTACATCACAGTTCCGTGATAGAGTACATGTCGTCTGTATAAAGAACGTTAGTATATCACAGTTGCGTGATAAGAGTACATGTCGTCTGGATTAAGAACGTTAGTACATCACAGTTCCGTGATAGAGTACTGTTATGTATGTGATTTATGTACTGTTCCTTTAAGAGCTGTGACGTAGTTGTCTAGACTGGAACGTACCGGGAGTTATGGGTAGAAGAACCTGTCATGTATGGAACTGCAAGGTGACAAGTAAAGTTCATCATTGATTCAATTCGGAGTCTGATTTAATTCAGGTGCTAATACATGTTTATGATTAGCCTTAGACTCAACAATGGCGAAGAGGACAACAGTAATTAGTTAAATCTGTGAATGAGTTAGAGAATTCGCGGAGATATGGAGAACAATTTCCATTCCTCGGTTCCCAAGTTTGACTGCTACAGTGACCCTGGGACGCTAGGTCCACGATGGTCAAGATGGCTGACCGCGTTCGAGTTATTCGCGGACGGGAAAGGTTTGATTATAGACAAAGATACGTCAGACTTCAACAAACAACGGAGAAGAGCGATGCTACTTCATCACGCTGGTACAGATGTCCAGGATATTTTCTGCACGCTCAACGACACGGGAGATGCTACCGACTACGCCACGGCGGTGAAAGTGCCTAACGATTACTTGTCCCACAAGTCAACACAGCATTTGCGAGGCAGACATCCTACAAGCTGACGCAGAACACCGGCGAGACAGTGCAGCAATTTGCCACGAGATTGAGGCATGCGGGTAAGGACTGTGCGTTCGCCAACGACAGAGACAATCAGATAAGAGACGCCATTCTCAGTAAATGTACGTCCGATTACGTACGAAGAAAACTCCTAGAGGAGGGTGAAGTGCTCACATTGCAGAAGACGCTAGAAATAGCAAGTAAATGTGAACAGATAGAGCTGCAAATGTCCGCCATGAATTCAACAAGTGCGCCAGACAACAAGGAGGCGGGGACTGTGCATCACGTTTCAGAAAAAGGGAGAAAACAGAAGAGCAGAAATGATGATAAAGAAGGCAAATCAGACAAAGTGTGTTACAGATGCGGACATGGTGACCATTTTGCTAAAGACTCTAATTGTCCAGCCCGAGGTCAGACCTGTAGAAAATGTGAAGGGAAAGATCATTACGCTAAAATGTGTAAAAGCAAGGGGGGTAACCAAAAGAAGACAGTGAATTGTGTAGAAGAGCAGCAAGGTTATGCTTTCACAGTAAGAAATTACAGTTGCACAGAGAGAATTACATTCTCTGTAGGCAATGTAAATCTGAACATGCTTATAGACTCAGGAGCATCTAGCAACATTGTAGATGAGAAAACATGGGAAATGCTAAAGGCAAATAAGATAGACTGTGAGTCCAGAATACCACAGACAGAACGGAAACTGTATGCCTATTCATCCAGTGAGCCATTACCTGTAAAGGGCATTTTTACATGCCAGGTGGGGATAGGTGAGCGTACTACGCAGGCTGAGTTTATAGTGATAAAGGGCCAAGGTGAGCCGCTGTTGGGGAAAGAGACAGCAATGAAGCTAAGGGTGTCGAAAATAGGAGCAAACATAGCAGCAGTGAGGGACATGCAGGCTATGCTGAAACAGCAATACAAAGGGCTGTTTGAAGGAGTAGGTAAACTAAATACCAAGCAGGTTAGTTCATATGTAGATGAGACAGTCAAGCCCATTGCCCAACCCCTTAGACGAGTGCCGTTCAATCTGAGAGCACCAGTGGAAGCGAAAATTAAGGAGCTTCTAGACATGGACATTATAGAGAGGGTGGACGGTGCCACACCATGGGTCAACCCAGTAGTCATAGTACCAAAAGCGAACAACGACATCAGGCTCTGCTTGGACATGAGACAAGCGAACACCGCAATAATACAGGGTAGGTACACAATCCCCACAGTCGACGAGCTACTGCAAGGACTGAACGGGTCAGTGGTCTACAGTAAACTGGACCTCAAATGGGGGTACCACCAACTGGAGTTAGATCAGAAATCAAGAGACATTACCATGTTCGCTATCCACAATGGCACCTACAGGTACAAGAGACTGATCTTTGGAGTATCCTCCGCTAGTGAGCAATATCAACATGAGATTGCGACAGCCTTGTCAGGCATTGAGGGGGTCGAGAATATCTCGGATGAAATCATTGTGCACGGCCCAAACCAGGAGATTCATGATGAGAGACTGCATGCTGTCCTCCAAAGGCTACAGGGGTGTGGTCTTACTCTCAACGCAGAGAAGTGCCAGTTTAACATGGACCAGCTGGTATTCATGGGGATTCTGCTGTCCCAGAGGGGCATTGGTCCAACAGTTGAAAGTCAGGGCTGTAGTAGAGGCCAGGGAGCCCGAGACGGCGTCTGAGGTGTGTAGTTTTCTAGGCTTAGTGAGCTACAGCAGTAGGTTTATACCTCAGTTTGCGACGATCTCCGAGCCGCTCTGTCAGCTGACAAAGAAAGAAGCGACGTTTGACTTTGGACCTGAGCAAAAGGAAGCATTCCAAACACTGAAGGAGGCCCTCGCCAAGGCAGGGACGCTCGCTTACTTTGACAAGGACACTCCCACAAAAGTCATCACCGACGCAGGACCAGTTGGCATAGGCACTGTTCTTGTCCAGGAACAAAAAGGAGAAATGACACCAGTCTGTTATGTGAGCCGCAGCTTAACAGATTGCGAATGAAGATACTCGCAGACAGAGCGCGAGGCTCTAGCATTAGTATGGGCTTGCGAGAGACTTCATCCATATGTGTACGGCAGAAAGTTTGATCTGGTCACGGACAATAAACCACTTGAGGCGATTTATAGCCCACGATCCAAGCCCTGCACCGCATTGAGCGGTGGGTGCTGAGGCTCCAGCCGTATGACTTTAAGGTTGTTCACATCCCGGGGAGGGAAAACATAGCTGATCCACTGTCGCGCCTGTTAGGGAAGACAGCGATGGAGGAAACACACGAACACAAGTCAGATGAATACGTCAGATTTGTGGTGGTGAGTGCGATGCCGAATGCACTTACTACAAGAGAGGTGGAAGAGACCTCCGCGGAAGATGATGAGCTGAGAGAGGTGAGGAAGGCCATAGAGACTGGGCGTTTTAACAAATGTAAAGAATACGCTCCTATAGCAAGTGAACTGTGTGTGATAGGATATCTAGTCCTGAGGGGAACACGCATTGTATTACCTCACTCACTCCACGCTAGGGCGCTAGCTCTTGCTCATGAAGGACACCTAGGAATAGTATGTACAAAACAACATCTTAGAACTAAAGTGTGGTGGCCTGGTGTGGACAGGGCTGCTGAAAAGCATTGTCGATCGTGTCATGGTTGCCAAATAGTAGGCCGACCCGACAGACCAGAACCGCTGAGACCGACAACACTTCCAGACGGGCCATAGCAGGATGTGGCTGCCAACCTACTAGGTCCACTGCCTTCTGGACACTCAATACTTGTAGTGGTAGACTACTACAGTCGGTATTATGAATATGATGTGGTCAAGTCAACGACCACAGAGAAAGTGATAGACAGCTTAGAAGAGATTTACAGCCGCCATGGACTACCACTTACCTGTCGAACAGACTGTGTCCACAGTTTATAGCAAAAGAGTTCCAGACCTTCTGCAGGGCAAATGGAATCGAACATGTCAAGACAACCCCAAAATGGGCACAAGCGAATGGTGAGGTCGAGCGACAGAATGCCTCCCTCATGAAGCACATTCGTATTACACAATCTGATGGACTTGGCTGGAAACGCGAGCTGCGCAAGTATGTCAGAGTCTACAGAACTATCGAACACTCAACAACAGGCAGGAGTCCAGCTGAGCTTCTGCTCGGACGCAAAATGAGAGGAAAACTGCCAGACCTTGCTACAACACAGAATGACCAGGAGACACGTGATCGTGATGCAGAACAGAAAGGAAAATCCAAGATATACACAAACGAGCATCGCAGAGCAAAACTGTCTGAAATCAAGGTCGGAGACCAAGTCCTCCTAAAGCAAGACAAGGTGGACAAAGTCACAACTCCGTTCAACAAAGTACCACACACTATCATAAAGTAAGACAGGAAACAGTGTGATTGTTCAGTCTCCAGCAGGGGCAAGGTATTCGAGGAACACCACCTGTGTGAAGAAGTACTTACATGAAAATCCTCAGTCACAGGATGGTGCACACCTGCAAAGCACCAAGCATGTCAGTCCTACTCGAGAGACTGAGTCAGAAACAGACCATACAGAATCTGTGAAAGGCCAACTGACCACTCCTACGGTCAGACCCAAGAGACAAACCAAGCCGCCTGATAGACTTGATTTGTAGGCCTAAGTGATAAAGAAACGGTTTGTGTTGGTATGATTTGTTGAAAAGAATAATGTTCAGTTTATTCTGAGAATGTTGTATTGGTGAGAATATGTACTTACCATTGACCTGATCCAACTGTGATACACTGTATGTTATGCAGGATGTTGTGTAAGGAGAAACTAGTTGTTTAGTTCTTATAAACAATTTGGAACTAGTTTTTGTCCAAGAAAAGGGGGGATGTTATGTATGTGATTTATGTACTGTTCCTTTAAGAGCTGTGACATAATTGTCTAGACTGGAATGTACCGGGAGTTATGGGTAGAAGAACCTGTCATGTATGGAACTGCAAGGTGACAAGTAAAGTTCATCATTGATTTAATTCGGAGTCTGATTTAATTCAGGTGCTAATACATGTTTATGATTAGCCTTAGACTCAACAAGTACATGTCGTCTGGATGAAGAACGTTAGTATATCACAGTTCCGTGATAGAGTACAGGTCGTCTGGATGAAGAACGTTAGTACATCACAGTTCAGTGATAGAGTACATGTCGTCTGGATGAAGAATGTTAGTACATCACAGTTCCGTGATAGAGTACATGTCGTCTGGATGAAGAACGTTAGTACATCACAGTTCCGTGATAAGAGTACAGGTCGTCTGGATGAAGAACGTTAGTACATCACAGTTCCGTGATAGAGTACATGTCGTCTGGATGAAGAACGTTAGTACATCACAGTTCCGTGATAGAGTACATGTCGTCTGGATGAAGAACGTTAGTACATCACAGTTCCATGATAAGAGTACAGGTCGTCTGGATGAAGAACGTTAGTACATCACAGTTCCGTGACAGAGTACAGGTCGTCTGGATGAAGAACGTTAGTACATCACAGTTCCGTGATAGAGTACATGTCGTCTGGATGAAGAACGTTAGTACATCACAGTTCCGTGATAGAGTACATGTCGTCTGGATGAAGACCGTTAGTACATCACAGTTCAGTGATAGAGTACAGGTCGTCTGGATGAAGAACGTTACTACATCACAGTTCCGTGATAGAGTACAGGTCGTCTGGATGAAGAACGTTAGTACATCACAGTTCCGTGATAGAGTACATGTCGTCTGGATGAAGAACGTTAGTACATCACAGTTCAGTGATAGAGTACAGGTCGTCTGGATGAAGAACGTTAGTACATCACAGTTCCGTGATAGAGTACAGGTCGTCTGGATGAAGAACGTTAGTACATCACAGTTCCGTGATAGAGTACATGTCGTCTGGATGAAGAACGTTAGTACATCACAGTTCCGTGATAAGAGTACATGTCGTCTGGATGAAGAACGTTAGTACATCACAGTTCCGTGATAGAGTACATGTCGTCTGGATGAAGAACGTTAGTATATCACAGTTCCGTGATAGAGTACATGTGTTTGGATGAAGAACGTTAGTACATCACAGTTCCGTGATAGAGTACATGTCGTCTGGATGAAGAATGTTAGTACATCACAGTTCAGTGATAGAGTACATGTCGTCTGGATGAAGAATGTTAGTACATCACAGTTCAGTGATAGAGTACAGGTCGTCTGGATGAAGAATGTTAGTACATCACAGTTCCGTGATAGAGTACATGTCGTCTGGATGAAGAATGTTAGTACATCACAGTTCAGTGATAGAGTACATGTCGTCTGGATGAAGAATGTTAGTACATCACAGTTCCGTGATAGAGTACATGTCGTCTGGATGAAGAATGTTAGTACATCACAGTTCCGTGATAGAGTACAGGTCGTCTGTATGAAGAATGTTTGTAAAAAGCACCTTAGGTCTTCATATTCCTCACCTGCCTGTCGCTTCAGCCTCAGCTGCTGCCCCTCCTGTCTTCATGGCCCTGTGCTACAGCAGTCCACCACTACACCTTCTCCCTCTGGCAACACAGACTACAGCTGGGAGTTCCCACATCACACAACTTTCCAGAAGAAACAGTAAAGGTTGACAAAGATAAAAAAAAGCACCACAATGGATATATGTCATGACAGCCTGCAACACAACATGCTGCGAGCTGACCATGTGTTAGCTTCACATCCATGGCATGTTACCTTCATGGTAACAGCGAATTTGACGTTGATCCCTTTTTTGGCGGGATACCTCGCCTCACACACAGACCCCACCTCCTCACTGCAAGGTGGCCAATCAGTCTTTTTTTTAATCAGCATTTCTTTTTCCATCATCCAGTAGAGTGTGGTCACAAGTTATAATAGCTAACTATTAAATACCTTTAGCTTCCACCTCCTCCTAACCTCCAGCTAGTATCCTGTACTTTACAGTACTGTCCACAGGGAGCTATATACCTGTATAGTTCAAAATCTCTCTGTATATGACTGACTCTTGTGCTGTCAGTAGCATTTATAGCTATACTTTGTGTATGGTCAGTCAACAACTGTAGGTCTATGTGTACAATCAGTCTGTGTTATATAGATTCTTATAAATACATGTAATTGGAGGGTAAAGTGTAGGGATATTTTAGGCACTGTTGGACTGTCCATGAGATACCAAATCTGACAGCTATTATTATGATTATTATCATTTCTTATCAAGATCTTTACCTGACAAATAATTCATGTAAACTGTTGTGAAGACCTACCTCCTTCCACCTTCTGATACACACCTCTTCCTACCCGACTGTCCTTAGGCTTGCACAGCCATCTTGGATCTTGTCAAATCAACTCAATTGGCTATGAGATATAAGTTTGGAAAGGATCCATTGAGAATCGATTGACCCCAGCAGCTGGAAACCAGATCAGTAAGTAAACTATGTGGAGTTTTCAAATGATGACAACCAGTGAGCAGCATCACCATTGTTGTCATTTTCCAGATACAGTGTGCTGACTGATTGTCATCTAAACCCTCCACGGTTTGCCGAGGCCGACCCTAACCCAAACAGAGTCCTATTGAGGCTTGCCAGACCACAATGAGCAAAGCAAACTTTGCTGACTGGCTGTGCAAGGCTAATGTCTGCTAACCTCACCTCAAAACCTTTCCTCCTCACCTTACTTCTAAACCTCTTCTCCTTGCTTATCCACTTAAATGTTAGTCTTCCTTTGGCAGCCATGATGCGTCCCTACTACTTAGCATTTTGTTTCATTAAAGATAGAATGAGTAGGATTTGTCGGTTGCAGTTTGTAAACACAACATTCAAAGCTGGCCCCTCCCCCCCGCTCAATGACACCAGAAGGACACGCCCCCTGACCACAGTTAACAGAACATATCCTAGTGTACAGGCCAACTCCGCATCGCTCTTCACCCCTATCCGCTCCTTCAGCACTTGCCAGCGGGTGAAAGCCAACCCCAGATTCACTCTCATTTTGGAACGAGCTTTGTCCGCTTGGCATTTCGCCTCGCTATATTTTCATCTTTTTGGCGCTGTGTCCTCCATTGTCGTAGCTTCCTCTTGGATGCGTGCTTACGATCTCAATCCGGCACCTGGTTGCTATGTTTTTATAACGCCCAGAAACGTCCCGTACACAACAAAATAAGAAAATACAGCAGCGGACAGAGTCTCTGCAGATACAGACATATGTCTAGTGGGCCATGAGTGATGACTGAAGGATTGTTTTTGTTTGAGTCCATACACTGATTTGTAGGAAAATCCTACTCATTCTACCTTTAAGTTTGGGACACAAAATTGTGAAGGTGAAACCAACCCTAAACTTCATTAAAATACTTAACACCATACAGTAAACTTGAAAACATCAGATCCCTTCCAGATCTCAACATTTCATAAACTATCAGGCTAAGACTGGCTCCTGTACTTGGTGAGGCTGTCTGGCACAAAGCTAACAGGCTACAGCTAATAATCGAACTGCTAACCATCTGCATAGAAAATAATCCAATATCTATGGCTAGATGGCCAACAACGGCCCAGCTGATGGTTAGCTATTTAACCATCAACCAACATCAATAACTTGGCAACCCAATTTAACCAACTACCCCAACTGGCAAAATACCTATTAGCCAACTTTTAGACATAGCAAAAGCAGCTTTGCGCCTATATGGCAACACCTACCTTTCTAAGTTACCCAGATAAATGTTTACATTAACACAACAAACATTTAGCCAGCTAGAATGTTTTTGTTTTTTTGTTTTTTTATAGAAGTAAGCCAGCTACTAGGATGTTTCATAAAGGTTCACCAGCCAACAGGTTGGTGGTTCTGTGCTAAATCCATGAAAGCATTGTTCCCTTCGTCAGCACCATGTTTATCTCTGTCAGTAGTGTGTGTGCGTGTGTGTGTGTGTGTGTGTGTGTGTGTGTGTGTGTTGTGGCTACAGAGTGGTTTGTGGCTCTGGATTGTCTGAACAGTCCAACAGGCAGATTAAAGGTCATTCAGTTGAGTCACTGCCTCATCAGTTCAGGTGTAATTTGAACCACAGAGGTGGGACATACATCTGGCCATTCTGGGTCATCTCATCAAATTCAAACAATAAAAAAATCACTGGCTTTTTTTTCTTTCTTTTTTTTAAAGCTGGGGCTGGCAAGTTTACATCATCTGAGGCTAGAACCAGGTTAGGTCAAACCACTTGTTGGTCATTCTGGAAGGGTCTAAAAGCAACCCAAATGACAAAATGGTTTTTCTTCAGCCATTTATAATCACCAACATAACAGGTGAGCTAACCAGTCGGCAATTTAAAAGAAGTTAGCATTCTGAACACACCCAAACAATGCTAGCTCCAGATGTGTTCTGGGCTAGCTAGTCTGGACTCTCTAAATGCCTCTGTGTGTTTAAATGACAAATGGAAGCCAACTCTCAGCTAACCAACTTGGGCAGAACTGTCCGGGGTTGGATGTTCCCATTAGCGTCTGTGATGGCTGCTAGGTTAGTCCTGCTCTTAGAGGACGAAGAAGTGGAGGAGGAGGGGGGTATTTTGGAGATGGAGGTGATGGCTCCATCTGTGGTGCTCCTTTTAGAGGAGGAGGTCTTCTCAGCCAAAGGGGTGCCCATGGGTGGTTTGGGAAGTCGTCTGCGTAACCAGGCGTGCCGCAAGGCTTGGCTGGGGGTCATCCTGAGCACTGGATCCCACTCCAGGCACTGCTTAAGGAAGTCTAGGAATAACGGATCATCACAGCCCTTTAGTGCCGTGCTCCAGTCCTTGCTAGCCGGTGGCCCACGAACCTTGCCCCGCCGCGAGCGCCCACTATTCAGGACCACAGAGCCATCAGGTAGGGTGCTAATGGTACAGTATCGTGGGTATCCTTTAGACGACACAAAGTTCTTGGCTCTCTTGGATGCATCCAGAAGCTTCTGACTGGGCATGCCCAGTAACTCGATAATGCAAGCAAGCTGGTCTGCCTCATCTTCACCTGGCAACAGTGGGTAGCCAGTCAGCAGCTCTGCGAGGATGCAACCCAGAGACCACATGTCAATAGGCATCCCGTATCTAGAGCCTGGAGAGGAGAAAGAGAGGGAAGATTAGAGGAGAAGGATAGGAGAGGACAGCCATAAATAGGTGTATAATTATGTCATGTTTCTTAGTCTTATGTTTCTTAGTCTGAAGAATATTCTGACATTTGATTTGGACCTTCTCCCACCTCTGTGTTGGGCCGGTACATGATTTATGACACAAAATCAACAAACATTGACCTAATTCTGCAAAAGCAAACTCGTATTTTGAATAAAATGGGGAAAAAAATCTATATTGGCTACAACAGATGTATCATTACTCTAAGCTAAACAGAACTAGAAACATCTTTAACAGTTCCTTTATCAATATTTACTGCCCTGGTTGTGAGGTTTTATCAGGATATTTGATTCATAATAATTAAGAGTCTAATTTTGTCCCTGGTAGTTCTCAATTGAACCTCCTGCCTGGATTAAAAACTAGCCAGAAAATCAGATCCAGCAGATTTCACATGCCATGTGAAGACCATGTCCAGGGCGTTACCTAACCTAGCCTAAAGGCTCTCCTAGAAGAAGAAGAAAGAAAGAAAGCCACTTTATTTTATCATTGTATTCTTACAATGAATTGTATTTTTACATCGAATGTGTCTTCTGCATTTAACCCATCCTATTGTATAGGAGCAGTGGGCAGCTGCAGCACCCAGGGACCAACTCCAGTTCTTCTTTCCATTGCCTTGCTCAGGGGCACAGACAGATTAGATTAGATTAGATTAGATTAGATTAGATTAGATTAGATTAGATTAGATTAGATTAGATTAGATTAGCCACACAGCCAAGGCTAGTGGAATTTGTTTTAGGTACACATTAAACTCTACAGCACAATACATACATGGACAACAACAGACACTCTACATATTAACACAAACATTACAGTCACACAATAGCAGAAACAAACACATTACGTATAACAATTAGGTGAATGGTAGTATGCATGCCAGTGGTGTGTGAAGAGGGACTATAGGGAGGAATTCAGAGTCCTGATGGCTAGGGGGGAAAAAACTGTTTGTGAAGTGCTGAGTCTTAGTGGACAGTGACCTGTAGCACCTCCCTGAGGGAAGCAGCTGGAAGAGGTGGTGAGCAGGATGTGAAGGGTCAAAGATGATCTTTGCTTGCTTTACAGTCCAGTGAGTATGTAGAGATTCAACTGAGGGGAGTGGGTTGCCTATGATTTTGGATGCCTTGTTGACAATCGGCTGCAGTTTTTTCCGTGTTTGACTGCCCGTGCCATCATACCATACTGTAATACTGTAATACTATAATACTGTAATACTCATCAGTTCTCATCTCATCTTCAGTCGCTTTTCCGGGGTCGGGTCGCGGTGGCAGCAAGCTAAGTAGGGCACTCCAGATGTCCCTCTCCCCAGCAACACCCTCCAGCTCCTCCTGGGGGATCCCAAGGCGTTCCCAGGCCAGACTGGACACGTAGTCCCTCCAGCGCATTCTGGGTCTACCCTGGGGTCTCCTCCCTGTTGGCCGTGCCCGGTAAACCTCCAAAGGAAGGCGCCCAGGAGGCATCCTAATCAGATGCCCGAACCATCTCAACTGGCTCCTTTCGATGCAAGGAGCAGCTGCTATACTCCAAGCTCCCTCCGGATGTCTGAGCTCCTCACCCTATCTCTAAGGCTGAGCCCAGACACCCTACGGAGGAAACTCATTTTAGCCGCTTGTATCCGTGATCTCACCCTTTCGGTCACTACCCAAAGCTCATGACCATAGGTGAGGGTTGGAACAAAGACTGACTGGTAAATTCAGAGCTTTGCCTCCTGGCTCAGCTCGTTCTTCGCCACAATGGTCCGGTACTGTAATACTGTAATACTATAATACTTTAATACTGTAATAGAAGATGTTATGATGACTCAGTAATGGCTGAGTAAAACAGAACAAGCAGTTGATGTTTGATCCGGTATTTTTTAAGCTGCCTAATAAAGCCAAGTCATTGCTGAGCTTTCACAATAATGTGTTCAGTGTTAATTTTCCACTTCAGGTTGGTGCTGATGTATGTTCCAAGCAATATAAAAGAGTCAGTGGTGGTGATGGGGTCTCCATTCATTTGTATGGGTGTTTTGTGATTCGGCATGCATCGGAAGTCAATAATGAGTTCTTGGGTTTTGGCTGTATTAAGCAGAAAGTTGTTGTTTGCGCACCAAGTGACAGCTTGGTCTACTTCACTTTAGTGCGGTACTGGGTTTCATCATTGATGGAGATGAGGCCTACAACGGTTGTGTCGCCTGCATATTTTATTATTTTAACAGAATTATCCATGGATGTAAAGTGGGTGGTGTAAAGTGAAAAGAGCCAGGGGTAGAGAACACATCCCTGAGGAGCACCTGTACTGAGGGTAGGTTAGGTTATTAACCTTCACCCTCTGTGGCCTGTTCCACAGGAAGCTCTGAATCCAGTGACATATGGCTGGGTCAATGTTCATATCCCAGAGTATGGTAAAGAGTTTGGGTTGGATGGTATAGAGTTTGGATTGATGGAGTTGAAGGCGGAACTAAAGTCTATGAACAGGATGGATGCATAGGTGTTTGGTGATTCCAGGTGTTGCAGGGCATGATGCAGGGCTATGCTAACTGCACCCTCAACAGACCAGTTGGCCTGATAGGCAAAGTGATATAGGTCCATCATTGGGGAGGTGCAAGATTTCAAATGTGACAAAATGATGCGCTCAAATGCTTTCATGGCCACAGATGTTAGGGCAACTGGTCTGAAGTCATTGAGGCAGGTGATCTTTGAGGACTTTGGCACAGGAATGATGGTAGAGAGTTGGAAGCACTGTGGGGCAGTACATTGGCTTAGAGAGGTGTTAAATGTGGTGGAAAATATTGGGGCCAGTTGTGCTGCACAGTGGCTCAACAAAGCAGGACTGATGCCGTCTGGCCCTGCTGCTTTCCTAGTGTTCAGTTTCTTGAATGTAGCTCTCACCTCATCCTCCTGGATACAGAATGGTGGCATTGGAGAAGGAGTAGGAGGGATGGCTGGTGGACTAGGTTTTTCAAACTTGCATCAAACTTGTTTAATTTATCTGGGAGGTTATGGTCATTATCTGGAGGGGAGCAGGGGTGTTTTTTGTAATCTGTAATTTCCTTAAGTTTTTTCCATATTGCTCTGGAGTTACTGGAAGAGAATTGTTGTTCGAGTTTTGTTGTGTAGCTGGACTTTGCTTTTCTTATTGCAGCACACAACTTATACTTGGCTGCTCTGTACTGATCCCAGTTTCTGTTTTTGTACGCCCAGTTCTTTTCTTTGTGTAGGAGGTGTAATTCTTTGGAGAACCAGGGTTTTTTATTGCCATACAATGTCACTGTTTTTGTAGGGATGCACATCTCCCCACAGAACTTGATGTATGACATCACCGTGTCAGTGAGTTCATCGAGGGAGTCGCAAGCTGCACTAACTATATTCCAATTCGTGCATTCAAAGCACCCTCGAAGTGTTTCAATGGCATCCAAGGACCAGGACCTGACAGATTTGGAGGTTTTCTTGATGGATTTAAGGTTTTGTCTGTATTTTGGGATGAGGAGTAACACGGTGTGGTTGGACTTCCCCAGTGGAGCCCTCGGGAATGCACGCTAAGCATTCGAAATTGAGATGTAGCAGTGATCCAATGTTTTGTTTTCTCTGCTATGGCAAGTGACTTGTTGCTCAAAGTTCGGGAGTTCAAGGGACAGGTTCATATGGTTGAAATCACCTAACACGATGACAGACGTGTCAGGGTTGGAGTTTTCAAAATAGGAAATGTGTTGTGAGAGTTTGCTAATGGCTGTGTTAGCATTAGCTTGTGGTGGGATGTAAACACAACTAATACAGTTGAAGTGAATTCTGTGGGAAGGTAATGTGGTCTGCATTTCAAACTAATGAATTCAAGATCATAAGAGCAGTAGCGACAGTTTGTTGAGATGTTACAGCAGACAAAATACCTCCGCCTTTTCACTTGTGAGATAGTTTGACTGACCTGTCGGCTCTGAAGATAGTGAAGCCAGGAGTTGTTACCACTTGATCAGGGACCGATTAATCCAGCCATGCAGTCTCTGTAGTCTCTGTCATTTTGTGTTAATGACAAAAGTTCATCCATTTTATTTTTGAGGGATCGCACGTTGGACAGGATCAGTGCCGGTAGTGGGGGCCGATAGGGCCGTCTCCTGAACCTGGAGAGCACCCCTGTTCTCCGTCTCCCTGTGCTAGGTGTATTTCCCCAGGGTGCCGATCCAGTGTTGTTTACAACCAGTATATCCTCTGGAGTGTTGGCAGATAGTCCCCAATTGCCAAATGTAGTCCTCCTGATGTACAGCAACTCCTCATGGTTGTATTTCCAAAGATATGATGCTTTTCTGACATAGACCATTGACAAAAGTGCAAGACACAGCAGCAGAGCAGGAACCAGGGCAAGCCTCATGGCGGTCATCTTATACATTTTAGCATATCAGGGCAGGGCTATTAACCCTAATATGCATGTCTTTTTGATGGTGGGAGGAAACAGGAGCACCTGGAGGAAACCCACACAGACATGGGGAGAACATGCAAACTCCCCACAGAAAGGACCTGGGATGGCCTGGGGTTCAAACCCAGTACCTTTTTGCTGTGAGGCAGCAGCACTAGCCACTGGGCCACCGTGCCGTCCACACATGCATGTAATTAATCTGAGCCAATGTGGCTCCATAAGGTTATTTGCAGTGAAATTCTCTCTAACAAGGAGGCGAATGGAGCAGCATTTGCTGTGCTGATCAGGAGTCAGTGTCCTGCTCAAAGACACTTCAGCAGGATAAACATTGATGAACCTTGACTTTAAAGACTACTGTTCTACTGAAGCCCCAGCCACATTATTACAGCTGAACTGAAGCCCTGCCCCCCTGTAGACCATCTTACCCAGAATGACCTCTGGTGCTCGGTAAAACCTGGATTGGATGTAGGTATAAACTCTTTGATGTTCATAACAACTGGATCCAAAATCTATTACCTAGAGAGACAGACAGAGAGATTGGTGGAAGGACAGAAAGAAAGATATTGGGTTGTTTTTAGAATTTTTGTATATGAATGACTAATGAAATCCTCGCATGTTTCAACCTGTTTAACATTCTCTGTTCTGATTCCACATCTGGTCCGTCTACACATTTGTACCAGACTCACCTCTGTCTTCACAGAGACTCTACTGATATTGTCATGTTTCTGCTTTTATTGCTACATTATAGGTGGATCCTGAAGATTTACATGTAAAGAAATGTCAATTTTGATCCTGTCTATCTCTGGCATGTCTAGGACAACAACTCATCCACAAAACTCCAAATCCTGCAGACTTCAGTAGTGTGTGATGTGAATGGTTGGTGTCTGGTAGGACTTTTCCAGGAAAAATGATAGGGTGCATAGCGTTTTCATCTTCATCACAGCCATGTACCACGTACAAGTACCATGTAGGAACCTCCCACATCCGACATTGTCTGGAATACAGCATAACAATACCATCCATCCATCCATGATTTGAACTGCTTATCATGGTCTCAGGGTCGCGGGGTTAGCGCTAGGGTTAGCATAACAATATCATTTCTTTAATTAGTTCCCTCTTCTCTGTGTCACAATTCATTCCTCCCACACACAACTTCACTGGTCTATCACCAGTGAAGTTGTGTGTGTGTGTGTGTGTGTGTGTGTGTGTGTGTGTTACCTTGATGCCGCTGCGGCCCTGCTGCTTCAGCAGGATGTTCTCTGGTTTGAGGTCACAGTGGATAATCCTGTTTTTGTGTAGTGAGTCCAGACACTGCAGGATGGAGTGAGCAAACTTCCTGACCAGGGGGAGACTGAAGCCCTGGAACTTGTTCTTCTTTATAAGCTCGTAGAGGTTCATACTGAGGAGTTCAAAGGTCATGCAGATGTGGTTTCGGAAGGTGAAATTCTCCAGCATGTGGATGACATTCATGGTGGAGTCCTTGTCCTGCTTCCTCAGGTGTTCCAGGATGCGGATCTCCTCAGCCGCTTGGCGGTGGAAACGCTTCTCGTTGCGAACCATCTTCAAAGCCATGTGGGTGTGAGTCTTATGGTCGAAGGCCTTCACCACCTGGAGAGACCATTAAATCTGAGACGTCTGCATCAGCAGCTAGCCCTGACATTAATTCTGCAGCAGTAATAGCAAAAAAAATCAAAAAAATAACAGTCCTGGTAGTAATACAAGATGTAGTATGATGATGTAGTAGCTTGATCAAACTTTACAACTCCCCCCTCACACTCAGACTGTCAGACACTTGGACTTAATGGTCACTGGACTGCCCTGTTGGGTTTTGTTTGTGCTGCTTGTTGTGTGCTGCGGTAGTGCAGTATAGATAGGGTGTTATGTTCACCATGCTTGTTGATATATTTTGTTCTTATTTGTATTTCTTATTTTATCTTTATTCCTATTTGTTTCTGTTTCTATTTTCTTATCTTGTATCTTGTTAGTTTTTAGTTATTAGAGCATGAGTGTCTGCATTAGAACCCAATTTCCCCTCGGGGATGAATAAAATATTCTGATTCTGATTAGTAATAGTAATAGGGGCTAGTGGTGGTAGTAGTAGTAGTAGTAGTAGTAGTAGTAGTAGTAGTAGTAGAAGAAGTAGTAACAACAATAATAACAGTAGTAATGATGGCAGGTAGTAGTGGTAGTAGTAACAACAGCAGTAATGATGGTAGTAGATATCGTCGTCTAAGTGGTAGTAGCAAGACTACTATGAGCAGTAGTGGTAGCAGTAATAGTGATAGTCTTAGTACTAGTAGTAATTGTAGTAGTTAAAGTAGTGGTACTCGCAGTACCTGTCCAAAGCTGCCTTTCCCAATGACCTTGAGGACCTCGTAGCGGTAGGCAATGTGGTCATGTGGTACGTGGATGTATGAGCCCTGGTCATCGTCATAGCCACCATTGTTGACTCCGCCCATCACACCCGAACGCTTCTTAGCATTAGGACCAATGAAATACACTGGCGAGAGACAGAGACAGGGAGAGGTTACACACACACCCAGATAGACAGAAAGACACTGTGACACACACAGAGGCCTTACCTTCAGGATAACTGAAAACTTCGTGATGTTCAAACGACGACAGTTTGGCCATGAACTGTTTCATGGCCTGGTCCGGGGTCAGCGGCACCGTTTTGGGTTTGCTGTCTGTTGACTTGATTGAGGCGCTGCTGCTGTGGCGACTGTGGGCGGGCTCGGAGGATGATTGGCGGTCAGGCAGGGGGAGCCCCGGCCGGGTGCTGAGTGGGGCCAGGCCGTTGGGTTGAGCCGTCAGAACCGTCCGTTTGTTGGTGTTGTCCTCATGGCCCTGGGTCTGAGCGGACACCTGAAGATGTTCTGACATGGCCACTTTTGCACCTCCCTGTCAGGACAGAATCAGGATTTAGTAGTTTGCCACTGTAAACCATGTGGACATCAGTGCCTCGAGTGAACTGCTTCTGCTTTCATGACGCATGAGTCCAGAAATGAATACAGGACCCAGAAGAGAAGTTGTACAGATCTAACACAACACGCCTGCCAGGAGAATGAGGACCCACATGCTGCAGGAGACCAGGTCTCATCCTGCTGTTGGGACAACTTGATCCTTCTCTTCCCCTCTTTGCTATTGTACGTTTGCAATGATAATGAATGGAAAAATAAATATCAGTGCTTTGAAAAACCATGCACTACATTTACTTTCTTTTGCTTTTTTCATTTAGCAAACTTTTTTTCCGAGGCAACTTTACAAGTGAGTCAGATGTTAGCAGATACACTGATGTGTGGACCACCAGGCGTGGTCATCGTTACAGAAACCAGTGCATCTCGATGAAGCAGCAATAATTGGCAGCGCTGTCTTCGGGAGGGGGGCAGAGTCGGCTTGTGTTCGTCACATGAATGCGTCTCTGTGTGTGAGGGAAAGCAGGGGTTCAACCTGGATTCACCTTGTCACGAAACTGGCGAGGCGTCTCCTTCGAGACTGCCGGCTGGAGAGATGCAGTTGGCGAACGCATGCAGTGTGAGGGTGGGAGTCTGAACTAGAATAGGGAATGATTGGCCACTAAACTGGGAGAAAAAGGAAAAAAATCAGAAATAAAATGATAAGAAACCAGCGCATCGGCAGTGTAATCAGTGTGATGAAACAGGTAGATCAGCAGTGAAGCAAGGACTTGTGTTACCATGTGCTGGATGATGCTGACAGAGACACTATGGAGAACACACTCTGTTTACATGTGTGTGTACGACACAAAGAACAGGTTAAGACTACAGCTTCAGAAGAGGTGTGCGTGTGATGTGCACAGGACGAAGAGCAGGACAATCACTGGACATCATGTGGAAGCATGGTGATGTGAGACCAGGTGTGTTGTGGGATGGTGGTTCTGGTGATAAGGTGACATAACTTGAATGTGGTCATTCCCTGGTCTTCAAGGCTGCAGTACAGTGATGTGAGACACTTTTCTGAACTGATTCCACCGTTTTAGTGACATGAACAACAAATGTCTCCAGAGGTGGCAAAACCAGGTCCAAAAAGTCCAAGTCCAAACCATGTATTTGCTCCACCAATGTACCAGATCAGCTGACTTCATCTCCTACGAGCTGCAGACTGGTGTTGATTTCAGTCAGCTGGTGTCTGAACTTCTCAACCTGCTTGATCATCATTTCCACATCACTATGATCATTTATCAGCATGTTCTGAGGTAGAAACATCTCATGAACGTCATCCACTAAATATCACCATAGTACCCATTATCAGGTATTCAGTCAAAATATTATGATATTTGATTTTGTCAATATTGGCCATTTCCAACAGCACACAGTAGAGACCAGTAGAGACCAGGGCTAAGATGGAGGACTCAGTCAGAACCGCCTCTATACCAGCTACTAGTCAGGGACAGGAATTGGTTTAATTTTGCAGAATAGTTCTTTTACGTTACCACAAATTTGACTGAAACTGAAGAAAACTGAACAAGACTCATCTTGTTCACGAGTGAGGGTAGGATGGCGCGGGAGATTGACAGGCGGTTGGTGCAGCATCAGCAGTAATGTGGACGTTGTACTGGACCGTTGTGGTGAGGAGGGAGCTGAGCCGGGAGGCAAAGCTCTCAATTTACCAGTCAGTCTTCATTCCAACCCTCACCTGTGGTCACGAGCTTTGGGGAGTGAGTGAAAATGGTGAGATCGCAGATACAAGCGGCTGAAAAGAGTTTCCTCCGTAGGGTGTCTGGGCTCAGCCTTAGAGATAGGGTGAGGAGCTCGGACATCTGGAGGGAGCTCGGAGTAGAGCCGCTGCTCCTTTGCGTCGAAAGGAGCCAGTTGAGGTGGTTCGGGTATCTGATTAGGATGCCTCCTCGGCGCCTCCCTTTGGAGGTTTTCCAGGCACGGCCAACTGGGAGAAGGAGACCCCGGGGTAGACCAAGAACTCACTGGAGGGACTACATGTCCAATCTGGCCTGGGACCGCCTTGGGATCCCCCAGGAGGAGCTGGAGGGCGTTGCTGGGGAGAGGGACGTGTGGAGTGCCCTACTTAGCTTGCTGCCACCGCGACCCCACCCCGGAGAAGCAGCTGAAGATGAATGAATGAATGAATGAATGAGTTGAAGAAAAATATTTAAATTAAGAGGAAATACAAGTTGAGTAAAATAAATTAAACACTCCTTACAATATCTATTCCGATGTGCACAAATATTGAGCAGGTGGTTAATTGGACCAAGCAGCATTACATTTAAACTGCATAGATGTCAGTAACAAACGCATGCCTGACAACATGTACAACCATCCAACGCCTC
>JAJHIY020002190.1:0-137500 GCA_022114975.2 Lampris megalopsis | reverse complement strand
GTCCAGCTACACAACAAACTCGAACAACAATTCTCTTCCAGTAACTCCAGAGCAATATAGAAAAAACTTAAGGAAATTACAGATTACAAAAAACACCCCGGCTCCCCTCCAGATAATGACCATAACCTCCCAGATAAATTAAATACATTTTATGCAAAGTTTTAAAAATCCTATTCCACCAGCCATCCCTCCTACTCCTTCTCCAATGCCACCATTCTGTATCCAGGAGGATGAGGTGAGAGCTACATTCAAGAAGCTGAACACTAGGAAAGCAGCAGGGCCAGACGGCATCAGTCCTGCTTTGTTGAGCCACTGTGCAGCACAACTGGCCCCAATATTTTCCACCATATTTAACACCTCTCTAAGCCAATGTACAGTCCTACAGTGCTTCCAACTCTCTACCATCATTCCTGTGCCAAAGTCCTCAAAGATCACCTGCCTCAGTGACTTCAGACCAGTTGCCCTAACATCTGTGGCCATGAAAGCATTTGAGCGCATCATTTTGTCACATTTTAAATCTTGCACCTCCCCGGTGATGGACCTATATCACTTTGCCTATCAAGCCAAACAGGCTGTTGAGGGTGCAGTTAGCATAGCCCTGCACCATGCCCTGCAACACCTGGAATCACCAAACACCTACGCACCCATCCTGTTCATAGACCTTAGTTCCGCCTTCAACTCCATCAACCCACTCAAACTCTTTACCATACTCTTGGATATGAACATTGACCCAGCCATATGCCAATGGATTCAGAGCTTCCTGTGGAACAGACCACAGGCTAACCTCACACGCTCTTACCCTCAGTACAAGCGCTCATCAGGGCTGTGTTCTCTCCCCCTGTCTCTTCTCACTTTACACCACGCACATTACATCCATGGCTAGCTCTGTTAAAATAATAAAATATGCAGACGACAAAACCATTGTTGGCCTCATCTCCAACAATGATGAAACCCAGTACCGCACCAAAGTAGACCAAGCTGTCACTTGGTGCTCAAACAACAATCTTCTGCTTAATACAGCCAAAACCCAAGAACTCATTATTGACTTCCAATGCATGCCGAATCCTATAACACCCATACAAATGAATGGAGACCCCATCACCACCACTGACTCTTTTAACTTCCTTGGAACATACATCAGCACCAACCTGAAGCAGAAAACTAACACTGAACACATCATTGCAAAAGCTCAACAACGACTTTACTTTCTTAGGCAGCTTAAAAAATACCGAATCAAACATCAACTTCTCGTTCTGTTTTATTCAGCCATTATCGAGTCCATCATAACATCTTCTAATACAGTATTACAGTATTATAGTATTACAGTATTATAGTATTACAGTAGGGTACGGCGGCACGGACAGTCAAACATGGAAAAAAATGCAACTGATTGTCAACAAGGAATCCAAAATCGTAGGCAACCCACTCCCCTCAGTTGAATCTCCACATACTAACCAGACTGTAAAGCGAGCAGGGAAGATCACCTCTGACCCCTCACATCCTGCTCATCACCTCTTCCAGCTCCTTTCCCTCAGGGAGGCGCTACCGGTCATTGTCAACTAAAACTAAATGCTTTACAAACAGTTTTTCCCCCTAGCCATCATGACTCTGAATTCCTCCCTGTAGCCCCTCCTCACACGACATTGGCATAAACACCACCATTCACCTGTTATGCCTGATATGTTTATTTCTGTTATTGTGTAACTGTATTGTTTGTGATAATATGTGGAGTGTCTGTTGCTGTCTATGTATGTACTGTGCTGCAGAGTGTAAAGCGTACCAAAAACAAATCTCTACTTCTTAGAGCAGTTCACGAGTGGTCCACCTAAAAAGTTGATAAAAAGTTGTCTTCATATGAAGTCAGATGTAGGTTATTGCAGGGTTAAACAACTGCTCAAAGAGCATTTTGATTACAAGATTGCTGTAGCCTACATCCACAAGGTCTTGAGCTGGACACCTACCAAGCCAGAGGATGGAGAAGCTTTAAATATATTTTCACTTTCTAACGGCATGCTGTAATACCATGACTGAAGTGAGTTACATGGAAGAACTGGATAATGTTGTGAACTTACAGGCTATCGTAGCAAAGCTTCCATACAAGCTACGTGAAAGGTGTCAAGCTGTTGCGTGTAGTGTACAGGGGCAATGCGACAAGAGAGTCAGGTTTAAAGATCTGGTTGAGTTAATAAACAAACAGGCCAAAATTGCACTTCATCCAGTATTTGGCGATATAAAGGATGGCACAACTGCTAAAGGATCCACAACTAAACAAGACGATCATAGAGCACAGAAAAGAAGTGGAATCAAGAAGTTGTCCACCACAAGCGCTATACCATTGGATCATCAAACGAAAGATGCAGTGCAAACATAACACACGAATGCCATCACACCTACGACAAGGACATGTCTCTTCTGTAAGGGTGAACATGCCACAGAGTCATGTAGTAAACTAAAAGACAAGCCACACAAAGACAAGTTGGAATTCTTGAGAGGCAAAGGACTGTGTTTTAGCTGCTTGAAGCATGGTCCCATGAACAAAGCCTGTAAAGTAAAAGTGAGCTGTCAGGTGTGTTTCTTAGCTCATTCCACACTGCTGCACATTAAGAAAAGGAACATGGTTGCTGAGCCAAAGAAGAGGACTGATAACTGTGAAGGTCAAACAGTTTTGAGTGCATTTGTCTGTGCAGAGTCTGGGGGTTATGAGCTTACTGGGGCCAGAGAAGATGACTGCACAATCACAATAGTTCCTATCCAAGTCAAGGCCAAGAAGGGAAGTGCGGTGGTGCAGACTTATGCTTTTCTGGACCCAGGGAGCTCTGCCAGGTTCTGTACAGAGGCATTGATGGATAAGTTAAAGATGAGTGGAAGGAAGACCAACATACTGCTGAGAACCATGAACGAAGAGAAACCTGTATGCACTTACGTGGTGTCTGGCTTGGAGGTCAGCAGTTTGTCAGGCGATAAGTTCCTTGAACTTCCAGATGTCTTCACGCAAAGATCAATACCTGTAGGTAAAGAAAACATACCCCAGCAGAAGGATCTTGAAAGGTGGTCTCACGTCAAAGAAATATATCTCCCTCAAATTGAGGCTGACATTGGACTGCTCATTGGAGCAAATGTACCCAAAGCTATGGAGCCATGGGAAGTGGTGAGCATTATTGGTATTGGACCATACGCTGTAAGAACCAAACTAGGTTGGACCGTGAATGGGCCCTTAAGGGAAATCTGCAGTCATGCAGATATGAGAAAACCGATGAAGACAATGGTGAATCGTATATCTGTGGCCTGTTTAGAGAACCTGTGGCTTCAACAGTTCAAGATGGATTTCCCTGAGGGAGGAAAATATGATGAAGTAGAGATGTCTAGAGAAGATCATCAGTTCATGGACATGGTCATGGAATCAGCTAAACTGGTGGATGGTCATTACACCATATGTTTACCTTTAAAGAGCAAAATGGTCAACATGCCAAATAATCGCAAGATAGCTGAACAGCAAGCACACAACTTACAGTGGAAGTTCAGCAGGAATGCCTGCTTTCAACAGGAATACACAGATTTCATGGAACAGCTTGTTCAAAAGGGCTATGCAGTGCAGTTGTCTAATGAAGAATCGACACACAAGGAAGGGAAAGTGTGGTATATACCGCACCATGCAGTATACCACCCGGGGAAACAGAAACTGAGAGTTGTGTTCGACTGCGCTGCATCCTATCAGGGCACATCCTTAAATGAGCTGCTTCTTCCAAGGTCCAGACCTGACCAGTAGTCTAATTGGCGTTGTAATCCGATTCAGACAAGAACCCATTGCAATCATGACAGATGTGGAAGCAATGTTCCCCCAGGTTAGAGTGCCTGATGACAACTCTGATTTACTCAGATTCAGGACAGGTTGTTGTTGAATGATTGTTTTTTGGGATTGCTAAAAGATGCTTATTGAGTGTTTGTACTTTGACAAGTATTGTTTATGTTTAGAAAGATTTCAAGTCTGTTTTTTGTTAATCTTTTTTAAATAAAGACTTGCTTTAAAATTCAATTCTCTCTCTGTTTCTCTTTTTTCTTTCAGAAAACGGGCCTTTCAAGCTGACTGGCGAAATACTGGACTGTGTGCTTACCAAGCACTTCCTTTTCATATTTTGTAACATCAGATGTTTGATAACACAAATGCCTGTTCATTTTATGTATTGATGTAATTTGATATGGAATTTGTTATGGATGTGGTAATTGTTCTAGGCTTTAGCATTATCAGAACAATTAGGGGCCGGTAATGTAGGAGCCAAATGTCTCCTAATGGTTAATAATTAATGTTTTAATTAGTAATTTGAATAATTAGTTTAAATACTTAATTTCTACACATTGTATACTTTAGGTAACTGCTTTCTTTATGTATGTATTCAGTTTGCTGTGTAGTCTTAAATAGGTGCATGTCACTTTAAGAGCTGGAGAAGAGTGTTCCTGGGTTAACGCCCTCTGGTCAGGGGAAGTAGACGGAATAGCGAGTTGCCGACAGGGAAGAGTGGAGCCACACGGTTTTTCTGACTGTGCATAGCCTACGTGTATTTGTGCTTTGTGTATATGTGTATTAGGTCAGGTTAAAAGTTATTATTTCATGGATGCAATTCATTATTTCACTGTATGTCTTCAAGCAAGTTTAAATAAATATTTAACACGCAAAGGAAGAATCACTCTTGGACCAAACAGACAAGTGGAACAAGCGTCAGCCATAAGGCTCTACTCTTTTATTTAGTTTAGTTTATCGGGATAGTTATAGCAGCCCTTACAGCATGTTTAACTTTATTTCACCATGTATGACCTATACCATGTTTAACTTTATTTCACCATGTATGACCTATACCATGTTTAACTTTATTTTACATTGCTTAGATAGATGCTTTAAGTCCATGTGTAACAGAACAAAGGTAGTCTTATAAGGTATCTTCTCCAGGTGAACTAGTGAAGGCCTATTGTTCACTGTTGGTTGATAGCAGAGGAATGTGTGGCAGACTCACTGAGTGTAGCAAGTGTGTACACACTAATCTCAGAAGTGGCCTTGTTGGATGAGAGCTGGAAGACATGTCAAGAAGGAGGGGAAGAACAGACAACTGCCCTATAAGAGAGAATGTACTGTACTGATCAGCACGCACAAGCGTCTGAGCTTGTGCGTGCTGATGATTGAACATATATTAAAATCGTGTGACAATACTGTAAGAGATTTTTGTCTCGCTCCTCATGTAATGTTAGAGTGGAATTACATAACTGCCACGACAGGAGACACTGACTATATGGGAAAGAAAGTATTGGACATGGAGAAACCTGGCAAAAAAAAGAAAAGAGGAAGGCCAAGGAAAAGATGGAGACCAGATAGAGGAGGACATGACGAGGGTTGGACTGCAGGAGAGGGATGCGTCAGACAAAACACTATGGAGGCCAGAAATCTGCTGTGATGACCCCTGAGAAACAGGGAACAAGCCGAAAGAAAAGTAGTAGGGACATATCCCGACCGTCCCTATCATAAATTATGCCCATGTACCGATCAGACAGACAGACAGACAGACAAACAGACAGACAGACACATAGATAGATAGATAGATAGATAGATAGATAGATAGATAGATAGATAGATAGATAGATAGATAGATAGATAGATAGATAGATAGATAGATAGATAGATAGATAGATAGATAGATAGATAGATAGATAAAAGCTAAATGAGACAATATTTTTGATATTAACAGTCAATCAAATGACTGTAATGTGAAAACATTGCTTGTCCTGTCAAACACATCGAGAATCAACACCAAGTCTACTCAGAACAGTAACGCTACCTGTTCAGCCCTACTCAGAACAGTAACGCTACCTGTTCAGCCCTACTCAGAACAGTAACGCTACCTGTTCAGCCCTACTCAGAACAGTAACGCTACCTGTTCAGCCCTACTCAGAACAGTAACGCTACCTGTTCAGCCCTACTCAGAACAGTAACGCTACCTGTTCAGCCCTACTCAGAACAGTAACGCTACCTGTTCAGCCCTACTCAGAACAGTAACGCTACCTGTTCAGCCCTACTCAGAATAGTAACGCTACCTGTTCAGCCCTACTCAGAACAGTAACGCTACCTGTTCAGCCCTACTCAGAATAGTAACGCTACCTGTTCAACCCTACTCAGAACAGTAACGCTACCTGTTCAGCCCTACTCAGAATAGTAACGCTACCTGTTCAGCCCTACTCAGAACAGTAACGCTACCTGTTCAGCCCTACTCAGAATAGTAACGCTACCTGTTCAGCCCTACTCAGAATAGTAACGCTACCTGTTCAGCGGCAAATGTCTGAGAGTTACACAAAGAGAGAGAGACTGGTGAAGAGAGTTAAACATCTACCCAGCCAAAGAGACCAAAGGATAGCAAGCAGACCAGGACTAAAACAAGACTTGTCAGACTTGGATTCCATCAGTGGTCAACAAGGAAAATTGAAAATATGGCTATCGAGCACGCACTGTACGTGACAGTTGGGCCACCATAGTAACAGAAAGGGAGGAGCGCGGCGATTTGTTTGTGAGCGTAGCGCTGCTGTCTGCCCTCTAGTGGTCAGAAATCATTTAATGCTGTTTTAAGTTGCCTACGTTTGGCTGTTTTTCATTTTCTGGATAAAATTATTGGTAACACTTTAGTATGGGGAACGTAGCCACCATTAATTAGGTGCTTATTAGCATGCAAATTAGTAACGTATTGGCTCTTAATTGGTCATTATTACGTACTCATTAATGCCTTATTCTGCATGGCCTTATTATACAACCAGTAAGCCATTAACTATGAGTTTTCCCTCTATAACCTCAGAATTATTGCTTATTAGTAGTACCATCTCAATATGCTTTGCTTAGTATGGACTTTATAAGGTGGTAGTACCACAAGAAGAGTTATTCTCCCTTACTAACACTTAATGAATATGGTCTGTTCTTACATAACAAAACACAAAACTACAAGTGTTAATAGTGTTAAATTACTGTAAATTAAGTTTTTGTTACTTAGAAAATGTTCCCCATACTAAAGTGACATCTTGATCATTACTAATTCACTAGTAATTAAGTTTTTTTATGTTCCCCATACTAAAGTGTTACCAAATTATTATTATACAATTATTATTTTTATAACTGCTATCATTATTATTACATTATAATCATTAATTATTATTATTCCTCTTTATTCAGAGATGGCCAGGCCTTTTTGTTGATCATGCGTCTTTTTTATTGGTCATCAGCAAGGTGACATGGACAACCTTCTGATCATTGGCTGGCAGAGAAAGCTGCTGCTTCTAGTTCCTAGACTGCCAAGATCACATCCAGCAAGGCACTCACCACGACCTGCTCCAGTGGACAGCAAAGAAGTGTGGTACAACAGCCAGTGTCCAGCAGCTGAAGAAGGTGTTTGTACTGGACAGCCCCCAGTAGGTGACAGTAGGACACTGGTTATACTGGGTAGCAGGGGTAGCATTAACCCCAAGACTCCTGTGTCTTCCTGGCCTGTTGCCTGCAGACTAATATTAACTTGACAGCTATGTGTGCAATGTACCCGCCTCAGACAAACACACGTGACACAACCAGAACCCTCTGTTACACAATTATGAAATACAACATGTAACGTACAAAATACAGAACATGAACATACAAGGTGAAACCATCAATCATACCTTACCACACAACACCACATACCACACAACGGCCCATATTAATAAAACTAAGCAGTAAAATCATTACACCATGAAATATCTATAGCATAGTGATCTGAGCTCATGCATGAAAATACTGCAGCTGATATATACTATTTATATAAATGTATATAAATACTCCACCATGGTGTTATTGTCGGTGGTAGCCCCGTAAAAGCTGCATTGATTGATATCTCACTGCTAGATGTCAGACGGCAGTGCTACAGAGATTCCAGAACACACACTCACCCGTCACTTCCTGTCTCTGCGGTGGTCCAAGTAAAACGAACGACGTGCCATCCGTCTTTTAGATGGAGAGTCTTGAGCTGTTTTTACACACAGATCGCACAATAATGGTGTAACCAAGACTCGTCTTCATGCCAGCTTTGTTTATTTACACTGAACCAAACAAAGGCGGCATGATCAGGCACCAGCATGTGATGTTCCACAGCATGCCAGCGTCAAGAAGTGTAACACAATGTGTAACACGGCATGTAACACAATGACAATGTGTAACACGTGTAACACGATGTGTAACAGGACATGAGCCACTTTGTGTAACATGACGTGAAACACAATGTGTAACACAACGTGTAACATGACATGAAACACACCGTGCAACACGTGTAACACGACATGTAATATTGATACACTCCAGTATTGCCATATTATCTTTTGTGATACTGTATCAACTCTCAAAACCACTATATTGATTTTTAATTGTTTACATGCAAAGGTTCGTGACAAACATTTTGTCTTGTGTGTAACCCCACAACCACTAGATAACAGTTTTGTAATCTATCTTCAGCCATGTGACTCTTCCACTTCAACGCAACAACGCAAACTCCGTCAGGAAGTAGCATAAACACAAAGAACACAGGCCGATGAAATCGCAATATATCGCCTTTCTTACAGTATCACAATATATCACCTTTCTTACAGTATCACAATATATCACCTTTCTTACAGTATCACAATATATCACCTTTCTTACAGTATCACAATATATCGCCTTTCTTACAGTATCACAATATATCGCCTGTCTTACAGTATCACAATATATCGCCTTTCTTACTGTATCACAATATATCGCCTTTCTTACAGTATCACAATATATCGCCTGTCTTACAGTATCACAATATATCGCCTTCCTTACAGTATCACAATATATCGCCTGTCTTACAGTATCACAATATATCGCCTGTCTTACAGTATCACAATATATCGCCTTTCTTACTGTATCACAATATATCGCCTTTCTTACAGTATCACAATACATCACCTTTCTTACAGTATCACAATATATCACCTTTCTTACAGTATCACAATATATCGCCTGTCTTACAGTATCATAATATATCGCCTGTCTTACAGTATCACAATATATCACCTTTCTTGCAGTATCACAATATATCGCCTGTCTTACAGTATCACAATATATCATCTTTCTTACAGTGTCACAATATATCGCCTTTCTTACAGTATCACAATATATCGCCTTTCTTACTGTATCACAATATATCATCTTTCTTACAGTATCACAATATATCGCCTTTCTTACAGTATCACAATATATTACCTTTCTTACAGTATCACAATATATCACCTTTCTTACAGTATCACAATATATCACCTTTCTTACAGTATCACAATACATCACCTTTCTTACAGTATCACAATATATCACCTTTCTTACAGTATCACAATATATCGCCTGTCTTACAGTATCGCAATATATCACCTTTCTTACTGTATCACAATATATCATCTTTCTTACAGTATCACAATATATCACCTTTCTTACAGTATCGCAATATATCGCCTGTCTTACAGTATCGCAATATATCGCCTTTCTTACTGTATCACAATATATCGCCTGTCTTACAGTATCACAATATATCGCCTGTCTTACAGTGTCACAATATATCGCCTTTCTTACAGTATCACAATATATCGCCTGTCTTACAGTGTCACAATATATCGCCTGTCTTACAGTGTCACAATATATCGCCTGTCTTACAGTGTCACAATATATCGCCTGTCTTACAGTGTCACAATATATCGCCTGTCTTACAGTGTCACAATATATCGCCTGTCTTACAGTGTCACAATATATCGCCTGTCTTACAGTGTCACAATATATCGCCTGTCTTACAGTGTCACAATATATCGCCTTTCTTACAGTATCACAATATATTACCTTTCTTACAGTATCACAATATATCGCCTGTCTTACAGTATCACAATATATCGCCTGTCTTACAGTGTCACAATATATCACCTTTCTTATTCAATATATCGCGATATATTGAATCACAACCGCTGTATCGTGATACGTATCATATCGCCAGAATCTCACCAATACACAGCCCTATGTGTAACACAATGTGTAACACAATTACATGTAACACAATGACAATGTGAAACACAACATGTAACACAACGTGTAACACATTGACAACTTGTAACACAACGTGTAACAAAAGACGATCGGCTGTCCCATGCTGCCGGTTGTCCTTTTAAACAGATGGCGCTTCGGCTGTGTAGCTAGCTGGCTGGCTGCTGCCAGCTTAATGCCGGAACAACAGTGACCCCCCGTTCTGTCTACGTACCGCTCACACACCACAGCGAGGCGGCTTAATGGCACAACGGCTCCATTTCAAACTGGTGTCAAACCAGTTCAGCTAGTTAAAGACAAAACATGGAGACACCCTGTACTAGTGGCTGTACATGAAAATGTAAACCAACAACACCTCCGCTACTCTTTCAACAATCTCTGTCATCCAGCCACCACTTCAAATCACATGGTGTTTGTCTCCCAAGTCAAGTCCATGTTCAGTTATCTGCCAGCCCAGTAGCACACGTTCCACATGGGCCCCCGGGCCTTCACAGCAACACAACATCCTGTCCTCAGACCCTCACATCGGATAAGGAGCAACTCCCTAAACCCTTTACCAGGGAGGAACAACAGGAAGAAAGCTCAGGGAGCGCACCAGAGGAGGAGCTCTCTCCCAAGACGCACAACGGGACGTGATGTTGTCTTTACACAATTTACACAATACAACAATGACAGAGGAGAACACACTTACAATGGCATTATAAGATATATGAAGACTCTGCTGAGGACTCCCAGACTGATGTCTTACTGGTTTACTGACCCCGCACTGACCCGGCACTGACCCATCACTGACCCGGCACTGACCCATCACTGACCCGCACTGACCCAGCACTGACCCAGCACTGACTCATCACTGACCCGGCACTGACCCAGCACTGACCCGCACTGACCCGGCACTGACCCAGCACTGACCCATCACTGACCCGGCACTGACCCAGCACTGACCCAGCACTGACTCATCACTGACCCGGCACTGACCCATCACTGACCCCGCACTGACCCATCACTGACCCGCACTGACCCAGTACTGACCCATCACTGACCCGCACTGACCCAGTACTGACCCATCACTGACCCGCACTGACCCCGCACTGACCCATCACTGATCCCGCACTGACCCAGTACTGACCCATCACTGACCCGCACTGACCCCGCACTGACCCATCACTGACCCCGCACTGACCCAGCACTGACCCAGCACTGACCCCGCACTGACCCAGTACTGACCCATCACTGACCCGCACTGACCCCGCACTGACCCATCACTGACCCCGCACTGACCCAGCACTGACCCAGCACTGACCCGCACTGACCCGGCACTGACCCATCACTGACCCATTACTGACCCGGCACTGACACATCACTGACCCCGCACTGACCCGGCACTGACCCAGCACTGACCCATTACTGACCCGGCACTGACCCCGCACTGACCCAGCACTGACCCATTACTGACCCGGCACTGACCCAGCACTGACCCCGCACTGACCCAGCACTGACCCCGCACTGACCCAGCACTGACCCCGCACAAAGAAACCTTCAAGCTGTAGTGTGTGTGTGTGCATGTGTGTGTGTGCACCATCGTGTGTGTGTGTGCATGTGTGTGTATGTGTGTGTACCATCACGTGTGTGTGTGTGTGCCATCGTGTATGTGTGTGTGTGCGCGCGCGTGTGTGTATGTGTGTGTACCATCACGTGTGTGTGTGTGTACCATCGTGTGTGTGTGTGCATGTGTGTGTGTGTACCATCACGTGTGTGTGTGTGTTTGTGTACTATTGTGTGTGCGTTTGTGTGTGTACCATCGTGTGTGTGTGTGTGTGTGCGTGTGTGTGTACCATCGTGTGTGTGCGTGTGTATACCATCGTGTGTGTGTGTGTGTGTGTGTGTGTGTATGTGTGTGTACCATCACGTGTGTGTGTGTGTGTACCATCGTGTGTGTGTGTGTGTACCATCACGTGTGTGTGTGTGTGTGTGTGTACCGTCAAGTTGTGGTTGCTGCGTAGAGGGGGGAGAGTTATGGGGGAGGAACTCTGACTTGCTGTCTCTCCACGCTGAGAACCAATAAGACCAGGAGAGCAGACCAGCTCGCCCCCTTTGGCTGAGAGAGAGACACAGAGAGAGAGACAGACAGAGAGACAGAGAGACACAGACAGAGAGAGAGACAGAGAGACACAGACAGAGAGAGAGACAGAGACAGAGACAGAGAGAAAGCGAGAGAGAGACAGAGAGAAAGCGAGAGAGACACAGAGACAGACAGAGAGAGACACACACAGAGAGAGAGACAGAGAGAAAGCGAGAGAGACAGAGACACAGAGAGAGAGAGAAAGCGAGAGAGACACAGAGACACAGAGAGACACAGAGAGAGAGACAGAGACACAGAGAGAGAGAGAGACACAGAGAGAGACACAGAGACAGAGAGAGAGACAGAGAGAGACACACACAGAGAGAGAGACAGAGAGAAATCGAGAGAGACACAGAGACACAGAGACAGACAGAGAGAGACACACACAGAGAGAGACAGAGAGAAAGCGAGAGAGACAAAGACACAGAGAGAGAGAGAAAGCGAGAGAGACACAGAGACACAGAGAGAGAGACACAGAGAGACACAGAGAGACAGAGACACAGAGAGAGCAGAGAGACAGAGAGAGACACACAGAGAGACAGAGAGAGCCAGAGAGAGAGACACAGAGACACAGAGAGAGACAGAGAGAGACAGAGAGAGACAGAGACACAGAGAGAGAGACACAGAGAGACACAGAGAGAGAGACAGAGAGAAAGACACAGAGAGAGAGAGACAGAGAGAAAGACACACAGAGAGAGAGACAGAGACACAGAGAGAGAGAGAGAGAGAGAGAGAGAGAAAGCGAGAGACACACAGAGACACAGAGAGAGAGACAGAGAGAGAGACAGAGAGAAAGACAGAGAGAGAGACAGAGAGAAAGACACAGAGAGAGAGAGAGACAGAGACAGAGAGAGAGAGAGAGAGAGAGAGAAAGCGAGAGAGACACAGAGACACAGAGAGAGAGACACAGAGACACAGAGAGAGAGACAGAGAGAGAGACACACAGAGAGAGAGACAGAGAGAAAGCAAGAGAGACACAGAGACACAGAGAGAGAGAGACAGAGAGAGAGAGCGAGAGAGTCAAAGTCAGTGACATATTCAGACACACACACATACACACACACACACACACAGCAATATTTGTGTAAACGGATGTTTGTGGGTCTTCTGGAAGTTGAGTTTCCTCCACGGAGACAGAAGCCATCAGAGTGGCTCAGCAGGCTAAATGACCTAGTTGGCTTGATGAAGGTTGGATTCAGTGGCGGCTAGCCAGTAGAGGGCGCTGGGGCGCCGCCCCCTTCAAATATCAATAGATGAAAATCTACTTTAACATGTTAAATATAAAGTAGTAGTATAATAATATAATAATTAAATACTGGTTCACATGGTATTTAAATATAAAGTAGTAGTATAATAATATAATAATTAAATACTGGTTCACATGGTGTTTAAATATAATGTGGTAGTATAATAATTAAATACTGGTTCACATGGTATTTAAATATAATGTAGTAGTAGTACAATATAATAATTAAATACTGGTTCACATGGTATTTAAATATAATGTAGTAGTAGTACAATATAATAATTAAATACTGGTTCACATGGTATTTAAATATAATTTAGTAGTATAATAATATAATAATTAAATACTGGTTCACATGGTGTTTAAATATAATGTGGTAGTATAATAATTAAATACTGGTTCACATGATATTTAAATATAATGTAGTAGTAGTATAATATAATAATTAAATACTGGTTCACTGGTATTTGGTTGGTTCCTGTCTGAATACATATACTTCCTGTCTGAATACATACACTTCCTGTGTGAGAGGCGCCAGCCAAACCATACCTTATGCAAGCCCTCAAACTTGTGGCGAGCAGGTGACCTGAGGCTGCTGTCTGATTGGTTTCTTCAGATTTTCCAGGGGGCGCAGTTCTGTGTCCCCAGACACTCCCAATTTTATTGGCAGTGAATTGGTATTGTTTTAATGTTTTTTGATCTAATGTGATTGGACAATTCTCGTGGCTGTCAATCATGTTCACACCCACCAGGACGCCTCGTCTCAGCTGTCAATCGTCCACCGTCTACCAACCCTTATAAAACCTGCAGGCCACATTGTCCTTCTTAATACCTCTGTGACTGTGTGGACGTTACAGCAGCGGTCAGGGGTGCTGCACCAAGCTACATTGAGCCTCCCCCACCACCACCAGCCGCCACTGGTGGATTACATTAGATCACCTTCATCATATGTCCTCTTCAGGAATCCAGAGATTCCTGAAGTTTACCCAGAATCCCTGAAGTTTACCCTTCTGGGTAAACTCTGTGGGAAGCATGCGCTCACGTTGTTTACAAGGACGCCACGTGCGCCTGAACGACAACGTTGGTGAAAAATGTTCTAAGTACCATGTCTGTGAATGTTCTCATTCATCCAAGTCATGGTTATCCAAAGGAGGTGAATCAAGTGCAACTGGACTTGGTCTATATCCGTGAAGACGTTTCGCCTCTCATCCAAGAGGCTTCCTCAGTTCGTGCCTTTCTGACTAGACCAAGCTAGTCTCACTGGCTGCTGATGAGACTCAGATAATGATCCTCTTTGGAGTCGTTGTCAGAGGTATTGATATGCGTGGCTCTTTGTGTTCCGATGTTTAGCAACGCCCCGTCGTTATCAGAGGTATTGATATGCGTGGCTCTTTGTGATCCGATGTTAAGCAGCGACGGTCGTTGGGGGTGTTAGTTTCGACTTCGTTAGTGCTCCATTCAGTGCAGTTCAAGTACAACTTTGTTAACAAACTACTGATCACGTACATATTTCACTGCATGTGTGTGTCCATGTGTGTGCGTGCGTGTGAGAGCGAGAGTGAGCACATCTGTTGTGCAGCTGTTCTGCATGTTGCCGTCTGGAACGCTCTGCCAGCAGTCGGCACCCTAAGATTACCCTCTATGTCGGAGACTCTGGCCCCGGGTAAGATCATCCTCTATGTCTGAGATTCCGGCCCCGGGTGAGATCATCCTCTATGTCGGAGACTCTGGCCCCGGGTAAGATCAAGATCATCCTCTATGTCGGAGACTCTGGCCACGGGTAAGATCATCCTCTATGTCTGAGATTCCGGCCCCGGGTAAGATCATCCTCTATGTCGGAGACTCTGGCCCCTGTTAAGATCAAGATCATCCTCTATGTCTGAGATTCCGGCCACGGGTAAGATCATCCTCTATGTCGGAGACTCTGGCCCCGGGTAAGATCAAGATCATCCTCTATGTCGGAGACTCTGGTCACGGGGAAGATCAAGATCATCCTCTATGTCGGAGACTCTGGCCCCGGGTAGGATCATCCTCTATGTCGGAGACTCTGGCCCCGGGTAAGATCATCCTCTACGTCGGAGATTCCGGCCCCGGGTAAGATCATCCTCTATGTCGGAGACTCTGGCTCCGGGTAAGATCATCCTCTATGTCTGAGACTCTGGCCCCGGGTAAGATCAAGATCGTCCTCTATGTCGGAGACTCTGGCCACAGGTAAGATCAAGATCATCGGAGACTCTGGCCCCGGGTAGGATCATCCTCTATGTCGGAGATTCTGGCCACGGGTAAGATCGTCCTCTATGTCGGAGACTCTGGCCACAGGTAAGATCAAGATCATCGGAGACTCTGGCCCGGATAAGATCATCTTCTATGTCGGAGACTCTGGCCCCGGGTAAGATCATCCTCTGTGTCAGAGACTCTGGCCCCGGGTAAGATCATCCTCTATATCAGGGGTGGCTAACCATGGGCCATGGAGAGCCATGTGTGTGCAGGTTTTCATTCCTGCCGGACTCCACACCAGGTGATTTGACTGATTAGCAACCCTTCAACCAAAGAGGAAGAATGTATCAGTGAAACCCACCTGCTGTGGAGTCGGGTTGGAATTAAAACCTGCCTTACACATACGAAATAGGTAACGATTGTACAGAAAACGGCTTGTAACAGGTGTCTGAAATTCAGATTTGACCAGAAATGTAAAGCGCTTTGAGTGGCTGCTGCAGCTAGAAAAGCGCTGTATAAAATGCAACTTGATTGATTGATTGATTGATTGATTGATTGATTTATTGATTTATTGATTGATTGATACACATGGCTCTCCATGGGACATGGTTAGCAACCGCTGCTTTATGTCGGAGACTCTGGCCCCGGGTAAGATCATCCTCTATGTCGGAGACTCTGGCCCCGGGTAAGATCATCCTCTATGTCGGAGACTCTGGCCCCGGGTAAGATCATCCTTGATGTGGAGACTCTGTCCCCGGGTAAGATCATCCTCGATGTGAGACTCTGTCCCCGGGTAAGACCATCCTCGATGTGGAGACTCTGGCCCCAGGTAAGATCATCCTCTATGTCGGAGACTCTGGCCCCAGGTAAGATCATCCTCTA
Organism: Lampris megalopsis; assembly: GCA_022114975.2. Lineage (NCBI taxonomy): Eukaryota > Metazoa > Chordata > Actinopteri > Lampriformes > Lampridae > Lampris > Lampris megalopsis. The sequence goes on along the minus strand of JAJHIY020002190.1, from coordinate 120,940 downwards.
TGTCGGAGACTCTGGCCCCGGGTAAGATCATCCTCTATGTCGGAGACTCTGTCCCCGGGTAAGATCATCCTCGATGTGGAGACTCTGGCCCCGGGTAAGATCATCCTCGATGTGGAGACTCTGGCCCCAGGTAAGATCATCCTCTATGTCGGAGACTCTGGCCCCAGGTAAGATCATCCTCTATGTCGGAGACTCTGGCCCCAGGTAAGATCATCCTCTATGTCGGAGACTTTGGCCTGCCCCGCCAAGAAAGGACCAACCAGACGCTCCCATGCCCCTCTACAACAATACCAGGTGGGGGGCCCCATGGAGTGGGTCGGTGTGGACCTCCTTGGCCCATTTCCCACCACAGACAATGGAAACCGCTACGTCCTTGTGGCCATGGACTACTTTACCAAATGGCCTGAGGCGTATGCGGTCCCAGACCAGAGCGCTGCCACTACAGCCGAGAGGCTGGTGTGTGAGATGTTCTGTTGGTTCGGTGCGCCCGAAGAAATACACAGCGACCAGGGGCGGAACTTCGAGGCACAGGTGTTCGCTGAGGTGTGTCAACGCATGGGGGTGAAGAAGACCAGGACAACGCCCCTCCACCCCCAGAGCGACGGACTGGTGGAGAGGTTCAATCGTGCGCTCGCAACACAACTGGCTAATGTCACCTCACGGCACCAGCGAGACTGGGACTGTCATCTACCCCTGGTCCTGTGGGTGTACCGGTCGGCAGTACAAGAAAGTACTGGGTGTACACCGGCCGCGCTCATGTTCGGGAGAGAACTGCGGACCCCTGTGGACTTAGCCTTTGGCACGCCCCCGGGTACTGACCTTCCCAAGATACCCGGTTTCGAGTACCTGCGGGACCTCCAACAACGTCTGGCCGAGGCACACGAATTTGCTTGGCAGCATCAGGAACAGGCAGGTGCGAAACAAAAGCGGGCATATGACAATCGTTGTCAGGGCCGCTCCTTCACCCCGGGAGCGAAGGTGTGGGTCTTCAACCCAATCAGAAGAGAGGAGTCTCACCCAAGCTCGCCAGCCAGTGGGTGCGGCCCTGTGAGGTGTTGGAGCAGCTTTCGGATGTTGTGTACCGGGTGAAACTGTGTGTCCGGGGGCGGGTGGTAGTTCTGTACCAGGACCGTTTGGCACCTTACCGCCCCTTGGCTGAAGAACCTGTAGATCAGTTTAGCCCACCCGGGACGGTCCCTCCTACACCCACAGGCCCTACCAACCGGACGGACAGTGGGGAACAGGGACCCGTGCCCCCACGGCGGCGGAGACGGCTTCCCCTTCGCTATAGGGACTTTGTTGTCGGCTGAGGACAGGCGACACGCTGGAGGGGGTAATGTAGCGAAGGGGCTAGAATTGTGCCCTCCTGTTTTACCCATCAGGCACCGCGTTCAGATTGTTAGTTGTGTTAGTAAATGTTTTGCAAGTGTTTTATGTGGTTGCATCACTATTTAGTGTGGTATAATTGTAGTTACCGTTCTGTTATGTTGTGTAACTTTGGTACTGAAACCATGATCGACATTGTCGTTCAGGTGGATGACTCCCATGTCTTGTTTCGCTGCTCTTCTTTTGTTTCCGTCTGTGCGTGAGTTCAGTAAAGGAGACTGACACGTTACCACGTTGTCACTACTTTCACGTTGGCCACAGTATAGAGAAGAGATAGTCAGGAAATAAACAAACGTTATCGAGCTCACGAAGGCGGAAGCTGGAAGCAGCTGGGAGGGACGGAGGAGGAACCGACCGAAGGAGGAGCCACGAACGCCCACAAGTATTGAGGAAAGTTGAAGGAAAGTTGAAATTCATTGCGTGTGTGTGTGTGTGTGTGTGTGTGTGTGTGTGTGTGTGTGTGGGTGGGGGTGGGTGTGGGTGCGCGCGCAGTAACGTTAAGTGTTGGCCTATGCATATGCTACGGATGTGGGCAGGGCATGAGGGGTTGTTTTCCAGCATTCATTTGCTCCTGCAGAAGACAAACACCACTGGTCCCCTCTGCACATCCGCTCCCTCAGCAATGCAAAGCGACAGTGTGTGATCTCGTTCTCACAGCATCGCCACAAAGTTTGACTCCTTCCTCTTTAGAACTTACACTGAACCTGAAAAATACGCAAAACAAAGACACTGCCACCCGGTGGACAAAGTAAAAGGTGCATGGGGATTGGGTAACTAAACAGAGACAACGGAAATTATAACATTTAACAAGGAAAACACACACCTGCAGAAGACAAACACAACACACGTGGGTTGCCTTGTGGTCCCTCTGCACCTCCACTCCCAAACATGCAAAACAACGGAGTTTATTACACAAGGAGTTGCTGCTCAACTCTGCGGCGCTACGTTGATCATGTGGTACAAGGCTGCCTGCCGTGATGAAAAGGTCTACAGAACTTCTACTAACGGTCAAAACAACACAAAACACAACAGCTGGGTGACGTAACGGTGTTAACAGTCAACAATATGCGTTAAAGGCTGCGACATAAGCAGCCCAGTTCCGAGGAAAACCACAACACAGCAGCGCCGCAGCGCTTGTCCACACAACTTACCCAGGCGGCAGCGTGTGGGGGGGGGAGGGGGGAGGGGGCGCTACGGAAACTCAGGAGGTACAGAAAGGCGAGGTGCCGTAAGGTAATTACCACAGAAATCTTTGAAAAATAACGGTAAATAAAAATAACTCAATAAAATAAACGTCACAAATACTATTTGGAAATAAGAATCATTAAAGTTCATTGTCCAGGATGTCTCCCCGCCTGCCGCCCAATGACTCCTGGGATAGGCTCCAGCATGCCCGCCACCCTGAGAGCAGGACAAGCGGTTTGGGTGATGGATGGAGACTTATAATATCGACCCAGATGACGTCATCATATGTCTGGATTGCAGTCCAAGATCACTGCAGCTAAATGTTAGATGGTGTATTTGCTGTGTTGAACACACCCCATTCCTCCTGCGAACAACTGACTGAATCACTCACTCAGCGCCCCCCTGCTCGCAGCGAGACCCGCCTCGCCTCGCAGCGCCCCCCGGCTCGCCTCGCAGCGAGACCCGCCTCGCCTCGCAGCGAGACCCGGCTCGCCTCGCAGCGCCCCCCGGCTCGCCTCGCAGCGAGACCCCGGCTCGCCTCGCAGCGCCCCCCTGCTCGCCTCGCAGCGAGACCCGGCTCGCCTCGCAGCGAGACCCGGCTCGCAGCTGCTCGCTCGCTAGCAACTGACAGATAGTGAGGGAAAGTTAGCAGGAATTTGACCAATCTGGGAAGTAAAGTGTTACCACTACATTTCTTCACCAATGTGTTCCTTAAGGTGTGTAGTAACATGTATTAAAATGTTGAAATTCAACTCCCGGGGGTAACCTCCGAAAAAATTGCTCAAAGTCAGGGTAACGATAACAGATTTTCGGAAATTGAAAAAAGCTTAAATTGGAGTTAACTTACGTTTGAGGGGTCAAACTAGGAATTTGTCATGATTCTAAGTTGATTGCAAGCATTTAGTTTTCACCAAGACCCTGGTAGAAAAATATTCACATCCGCTTTCCCACTCATCATCCCCCCCCCCCATGCCGTAGAGGGGGAACCGGCATGTTGAAGCCATTTACATCCTTTTTCTCTATTGATCACGGGCTGACTGAATATACTGCTTTCAACACCTGATACGTACATATTCTCAACCATTTTTCTAACAAGCTGAAATGTTTCTCTGTACAACACTGATGATTCTCATTTGTTACATAAAAGGTATAACTTTGCTTGTTCTTGTTAGCTAGCTGACAGTAAGTAATATGATCGGCTAACGTAAATGTTAACTTCCACTAAAAGTTGTCATTACTAGCTTAACAATACTTGTTAGCTGGCTCATAGTTGTCATAAGTTGTCTGACTCTCACGTGTGTACTATACTCCAAAACCTACATCTGATTTATTCATTTAGTTGAATGCTAGCTGTCTGCTCCATTAACTACCTAGCTAGGTTAAAGTGGTGTAGCCTGTACTGCCTCAGATTTTTTTTTAATTTATTGTTACGGTTAAGCAAATCTATTCTTTTACACCTCAGTACAATATTTCAGAAACCACGCCTCTATGACAGATTCGGTCTTTATTCTACTTTGTGTAGGCTATGGGTCTTCAGTAGGCTAATATGGAAGACGATGTGACCCCACCTCTGCTCAAGTGCTTCTTCTGTGAAGGCCTGGAAACGCCAGGTGAGAGGCTTTTGCAAGGAACTTCTAAAGGCTACGCTACTTTATTGAAACATGCAGAAGCCATGGAAAATGCTACAATTTTGGAGCGTATGAAGAAGGATGAAAATGAAGGAAGACCTAGATACCACATAAAGTGTAAAGATTATTTGTACAAGTTTGTCAAGGTCACCAAGACGTCAGCTCAAGCATCAAAGGCAGAAGAAGAGACAGCAAAGCTGAAGCGAAGGCGCACTTGCTCTGAGTTCAGTGCATCAACTGCATGCACCTCTTCAAGTTCACGGTCCGTTCAGCTTCTGTACAAGAATGTATGCATTCTTTGCAACCAACCCGCTCATCTCTACGAACATAAACCAGCAGATGCTAGAAAGAAATATAGAGTGCCTGATAATGTGACATCAGATAGACTAAAGGCAAGCTTGCTGAAGACAGCAAGGAGTCGTGGAGATGACTGGGGCACAGAAGTCCTTGGACGTCTGGAAGGGATCAATGACTTAGTAGTAGAAGAAACCTTGTATCATTTGCGCTGCAAACTTCTTTTTGAAAAGGGTAGGCCTTACTCCAAGACTGCAGATGAAGGACCAAGGAAGAGAGGACAAAAGAAAATAGATGATGAGCGAGAGGTTGTTTTTATTGAATTATGCGAATGGCTAGACACAGAACTCGAGCATGGGGTGATGACGCTTGACCAAGTCCACGAAAAGATGCAGCAGTTTGATCAGTCACCCGATAAGAGCCTCTCTTATTCAAAGAAATGGCTAAGGATGAAACTTCAAGAGAAATATCATGACACACTATACTTCACATCACAGTCGAAAAGGTCAGATGTACTCTGCCTCAAAGATAACACAAGCAACATTCTGCGAGAGCATCATGCTAATCTTCAGCAAGGAGATGAGAAGACACAAATCATAAAGACAGCACTAAAGTTCATATGCAACGACATCGCCATGATTAATCTAGATCCAAAGTCATACCCCACTGCATACAGTATGGCTGATATCCAGAGTCAGCTGGCACTTGTTCCTGAGAGCCTCCAGATGTTCTTGAGACCAATAGTGAAGACCGATGAAAGAGTAGCTGTTTGGGGGCAGAACTTTATCAAGGCTCGTCGGCCTCGATCAGGAGTATTGCCATACCAAATGGGGCTTGCCATACAACTTGATCATAGATTTGGGTCAAAATGGATGATCGACAAGTTACACCGGCTAGGATACACTGAGTCTTACTCAGAGACACAAAACTAAAAATACTGCTTCCTCAATGACAGGAATGGAGATGGCATCCCAGATACATCTGGCACACTTGATACCATTGTAGAAGAAACTGATGACCAGATCAATGATGAGGCTGCGATTGATGCCGCACTTGAGGATCCAACGGTTCCGACCGCCAGTGAAAGTGACAATCAGGTGGTCTCCATGGAGGTTGCGGAAGCAAACAATGCAGTCACTCAGTTCGTTGGGGACAATATAGATTTAAACATTGTCTCTGTCAGTGGAAACACCCCGTTTCATTCAATGGTTTGAAGAGAACAACCCATTCGACCACGATTGAGACAAGAATATGCTTGTATCTTTCTCTACAGGATTCACAAGCACGGGGGATGACTCAGTCAATGCGGAGAGACAAGCTGAAGTAGGTAGAGAGATGCAGATAAAGCTGGCTGGACAGTCAGCAACATCAACCATGGAGGTGAAGTCAAATGTACAAGCCCTGTCATCACTCAGAAAGATTCCCAATCAACGAGAAGAAGATTCATCTTGACTCACTCAAGTTGTTCAACCGACTGATCATTTTTGCTCAACGGGATATGACAGTTGAGACAAGCTTGGAGTATGAGCTAACTCCCGTCCCATTGTCCCTTTTCAGCAACAAAGATCACAAAATTAACAAGGCAAACAAGGCAGGGTTTTCCAAAGCTAGCCTGAAGGAGTTGACTGATCCACTTGAACTCACTAACCAACCCTGTTCCACTTTGGTGGCTGATGGAGGATGGCTTCTCTACATGGTGAAGTGGGAACAAGGCCAGACCTGGCAGGAGATTGCCAACAGTTACCTAAGGTACGTGCAGCATCTTGGCTATAACTCTCAAAGGATCATTGTGGTCTTTGATGGCTATAACAGATCACTAAAAGATCATGACCACATCCGACGTAGCAAGAAATCATGCTGTGATCTCCAGATTCAACCAGATATGATGCACTGGACACCAAGAGCAAAGTTCTTGGACAACATCCACAACAAGAGTGAACTCATTCACCTCCTCTCCTCAACGTTCAGAAAACTTAACATCACTGTGGAGCAGACTGACAATGATGCTGACACTTCGATTGTGAGAGAGGCATTGGTTGCTGCTAAAGATGGCTCTGTTGAGGTCAGTAGTTTGTGTAGATATTTAACTTTCATTTGCTTAACTACTTTAAAATAAGAGTTTTGATTTTTTTAAATATTTTCACATGCTCTCTTTACAGTTGCGAGCAGAAGACGCAGGCGTGCTGGTAATGCTGGTGCACCATAGCTCGAGCACCAACCACCCACTCTTCTTAACTACATCTAAGGGCTCTTATGATGTCAGGAAGATCCAGGAAGCTCTCTCAGAACGAAAGAGACGCTACCTGCTCTTTTGTCATGCGTTCACTGGTGTGATACAGTTTCTGCTATTTCTGGCCATGGGAAAACAACTGTTTGACAGGTAATAATAGTAGGCCTATAATAATAAAAGTAATTGTATTTTAGTGAAATATTTGTACATTGAAATATTAAAAAACCTTGAAATGCACTTTTTCAGGTTTTGTGCAGGGGACATTGATAAACATATGGACATCTTCATGTACATTCATGCTACCAAGGGTGCAGTGGTTCAGGCTGGAACTGCGATCTTCCAATATATTTACAAATGGACCAGGTACTACTCTGGGTGAAATTCGGTACAGCATGTTCTCACGGAAGGCAGCGGCTGGGCTGATCAAACCAGAGACTTTACCTCCAACAGAGGGTGCGGCTGCACAGCATTCTCTCCGTGCCTACCTACAGACCCGGGACTGGATTCTTCTACAGAGCATGTCTCTGGACCCCAGTGACTACGGATGGACATTCAGTGTTCATGGTTATGAGCCAGTTCCAACACTAGACCCAATGGCTCCTGAGGAGCTCCTCCAGTTCACAAGCTGTAATTGTAATGGAGATTGCAGCAACAGGCAATGCAGCTGCAAGAAGAATGGTGTCAAGTGCATCTCGGCATGTGGAGTTTGTAAAGGCATTACATGCAAGAATGGTATTCATGATGGTCTTGAAGAAGACTCAGACATTGACTTGTGAAGCATTTGACATGGATTTTCTCCGACTATTGCAACGATTGTAATAAATGCAAAAAAAACATATGCAAAAGTTGGTATGGCAGTTATTCCACTAAGGAGTAGATCTAGAGAAAATTAAATGCTAGCAATCAACTCAGAATCATGAAAAACAAAAACAAAAGTAAGTCTCTACAGCATTGCTGTGATTTGTTATGGTAAAAAATGATTTATCTAAATCTTTTTCAAAAAACCACCCTCACCCGGACTCCCCCCCTCCCCCACTTCCTCTCTATTTTACTACAATATTTTCAAAACAAAAAATGAAAATAAAAGAATAGAGGAATTAAAGAACAAGGGTCTCTTACTGGGAGGGGGTGGATGGAAAGGGCCTTAAGAACGGGATAAAAAAATAAAAAGAATAAAAAATAAAAAATCTTTTAAAAATCATAAAAAAGCACACGAGTGAGTTAGAGACTTACCCCAAGAGACTTTTTTGTTCAGAAAATTATGTACAAAAATGTTTTAGTAGCCCTTTTTCCTAAACCGGAAGTTGATTTTTTTAATACTGGTGTCAATACCCCAACTTTGATCAGGTTTTTTCAGGGTTTCCCCCTGGAGTTGAATTTCAACATTTTAATACATGTTATTACACACCTCTATGAACACATTCGTGAAGAAATGTCTTGGTAGTGCTTTACTTCCCAGATTTTCCTAACCTTCCCTGACGCCGAGCTGAGTGAGGGAAGGGAGCGTGTCAGGAAGTGGTCAGTGCAGTTCCTTCACCACGCGGCCTGTGAAGCCTCGCTACTTACTCTCGTCGATGCCCCCCCCCCCATTCCTCTCTCCTCATCCCTTTTTCACTCAAAAGAAAAATCAATGGGCTTAATTTTTCGCAATGTCTTTGCGGTACTTCTTAAAGGCGTCTCTCCCTGACTGGCTACAGGAAGCTGTAATCTTTACTCGCGAGCTGTGCTCTTAAATTCCTTTTCCGGCTGGCACATACCTATCTTAGGGGCGCACGCGAGTGAAGTACTCGCACCTGCTTTATCTTGAAAACAATAACGTCAACCTGAAATCCACCCGTCGACATATCCGAAACTAAAATATCTGACAACCAAAAGCTGCTTGACTCCCAGCTGGGAGAGGAGGCAGGGTCCGTGATCGTTCATTCAGGAAACGTGGATCTATCTTCTTACTAGCCGGACTCACATCTGAAAACAAGACGGTTTCATCAGCACTAACATCAAGGGGGCAGAATCTAGAGGGCGGCATGGCTCAGGAGGTAAAGTGGGTGGTCTAGTAATCGGAAGGTCGCTGGTTCTATCTCCAGCTCCTCCAGAGAGCATGTTGAAGTGTCCTTGAGCAAGACACTGAACCCCTAACTGCTCCAGATGAGCAGGTTGGTGCCTTGCAATGGCAGCCTCTGCCATCAGTGTGTGTGTGTGTGTGTGTGTGTGTGTGTGTGTGTGTGTGTGTGTGTGTGTGTGTGTGTAAATGGGTGCATGTGAGGCATACACTGTGAAGTGGTCGGTAAACTAGAAAAGCGCTACATAAATGTGGTCCATATACCATTTTATCATTATGAGGATTTAGCCTAACTAATAATATCATTTAATCAGTAACATTTCAAACAATACCATCTTTCAATCAGTACTTTCATTTTATCAATATTTATTTCAAATCAATGATTTTTTTCAGTCTGTACTATTATTTAACCAAAAATATTTTTATTGGTATATATGGCATATTGTACATAGTATAAAGTATATACTACACTATACTATACTATACTATACTATACTATACTATACTATACTATACTCATCGGCAGTCACTCGGGGTCGAGTGTGACTGTCCTCCTTCTAGGTCCTTGTGGGTCTTCAGGTGGGCGTAGAGGCCGATCCTGGAGCCACATGTTTTGGGGCAATGTGGGCAAGGGTGTGAAGAAGTGGTTGAGGATGTGGTTTGGGCCTCTCTGATAGCTCGCTCCTTTCTGAGTCTGTGCTTGTTTTCAGCAGCACAGTGGAGGTCATGGTTGTAGCACCCAGCACCCTGACGGACAGCCGGTCTCCAGGCCTCCCTGTTTCTGCTGCTTGTTCCCAGGTGTTAAGCTCGACGCCAAACATTTGATGTGGGCCTTGATGTTGTCTTTATATCACTTCTTTTGTCCTGCTGGGGCATGGCATCCTGTTACGACCCGAAAGTAAAGGACTTGTTTCAGCAGGCGAGAGTCAGACATGTGGAGGACATCGCCAGTCCATCTCAACTGAAGTTGTGCGATGGTTGCAGTTATATTAGGCACGTTGCCCTCCTTGAGGAAGCTGAAGTTGGTGTGCTTAGCCTCCCAGCTGATCTTAAGGATCTTCCTGAGGCATCGTTGTTGGTATGCCTCGAGTGCCTACAGATGCCTGCTAGATGTGGTCCAGGTTTCTGACCCATACAGTAGGGTGGGCAGCACTACCACTTTGTACACCAGAATTTGTGTTCTGGACTGAAGGTAACGGTTTTCAAAAACCTTTTTACTCAATCTTCAGAAAGCCCGGCTGGCACAACTGAGATGATGGTGTATTTCAATGTCAATGTTGGCTTTGGAGGAGAGAAGGCTGTCATGATATTGGATCTGTTCCACGTTTTCGAGTCTGGTGTTGTCTACAGAGATGGATGGGGGCAGAGCAGGCATTTTCTGTTGGGTGGGGGTTGGTAGAGGATATGGGTATTTTCTATGTTAATTGCCAGGCCAAGCTGCTTTTATGCCTTTGCAAAGACATCCAGTATGTTCTGTGGTTCCTCTTCTATGAGGGACACTAAGGCATTGTCCTCGACGTACTGCAGCTCTATGATGGATGTGGTGGTGGTTTTACCTTTAGCCCTGAATCTGTTAATATTTAGAAGATTCTCATCAGTCCTGTGCATGATTTTGACTCCCTGAGACATATTGGGACCCGTGAGGTGGAGGATGGTAGCAATGAAGATGGAGAGAATGGTTCAGGCAATGACACAGCCTTGTTTAACTCCTGTGTGGACCTTGAAGGACTCTGTCTCATCTCCAAAACTGCTGAGTACTCTAGCTGACATATTGCCATGCAGTAGTCATAGTAATCTGATATATTTGTCAGGGCAACCTATTTTTGACAGGACTAGCCAGAGGGCCGAGCAGTTTACAGAATCAAAAGCTTTGGTTAAGTCTATGAAGGCCATGTAAAATAGTTGATTCTGTTCCTGGGTTTTTTCTTGGAATTGGCAAGCAGTAAAAAGCATGCCCATGGTGCCTGTTAGGGCAAAAACCACTCTGGGATTCTGGCAGAATTTCCCCTGATACTTGGAGGAATCTGTTGGCCAAGACCCTAGCCAGGGTTTTCCCCATGTTGGAAAGCAAGGAAATACCATGGTAGTTTCCGCACTCAGCTAAGGCCACTTTCTTAAAGATAGAGACAGTGAGTATGTCCCTAAGTTGTACAGGGATTTTATCTTTTTCCCATATTTTCAGTAGCAGGGCATGGATGTCTGAGGAGTGTAGGTCCACCTGTCCTTGGTACTTCTGCCAGTATTCAATCAGAACCAGCAGCCTTGTTGATTTTCATCTTCCCGATGGCATCCTGGACTTCTCTTAGACTAGGTGATGCTGCCATGTCCTCCTCTTTGGGTTGTTGAGGGACTTGTCAGAGGGCATCCATCTCAGGGCTAGAGTCCCTGATTAAAAGGTCCTGGTAGTCTCTTTCCACCTCTCTTTGATTGACTCGTTGTCTGTTAGCAGTGTGTGCCCATCTTTGGAGCGAAGGGGGGTTAGACAGTGGTGGCTGGGACTGTATATTGCTTTAGTAGCATCAAAGAAGCCTCTGGTATCCCCAGCATCTGCAAGGAGCTGGATCTCAAGGGCCTTCTTTATCCACCACTGGTTCTTCAACTCCCTGACCCGGCTTTGGACGGCTGACTTTGTTCTTGCATGGGCAGGTCATTTATTTTGGCAGTTAATGTCATTCTGCCAGACAGTAAAGGCTTGCTTCTTTATGTTGATTAACAATTGGATTTCCAGGTCATTGTCATCAAACCAACGTTGGTGGTTCTTCATCTTATGTCCAAGAATGGTTTTACAGATGCCAGTGATTGTAGTCCTGAGCATATCCCAGTGGCTTTCAATATCATCTGTATACTGCTTGGGCATTGATGTACTGAGCATGGCCTGGAACTGTTGATGAGAGGTGGTATCAGTAAGTCTTTCGAGCTTGAGCTTTAGGCAGCTCTGCTTTTTCTGCACGCTTCTTTTCCAGTGAAGTTGGATGGACAGGGTGGAGCGGATAAGGTGGTGGTCAGTCCAGCAGTCATCTGTACTGATCATCATTCTGGTAACTAGTACTTCGCGTCAGTCTCTTTGATGGATGATAATGTAGTCAATAAGTTGCCAAATGTTAGAACGAGGGTGCCTCCAGGTTTTGAATTTGTTCTTCTGGCAGAAGAGTGTGTTGGTGATGTTTCGGATGTGTTCTGAGCATGTTGTTAACAGCAGGATGCTATTGGAGTTTGTATTTCCAACTCCTTCCTTGCCAATTATGCCTCTTCACAAGTTGTAATTTCGTCCCAATCTGGCATTGAACTCTCCAAGCAGGATTAGTTTATCCTCCTTGGGGACTTTGGTGAGAACATTGTCCAGGTCGGCATAGAAAGTCTGCTTTACTTCATCTTGTGAGTCAAGTGTTGAAGCGTATGCACTGATGACAGTGATGCTTTGGTTATTTACAAGCATCAGTCGTATTGTCATCAGGCGTTCATTGATGCCAAGAGGAAGCTCAGCAAGGTGGCAAATGAGGCTGTTTCCGATGGCAAAGCCCACACCATGGATCTTCGGCTCATCAGCTGCTTTTCCTTTCCAGAAAAAAAGTGTAACCACCCTTCTCCTCTTTCAGCTGTCCTTGGTCAGGCCCATTCAGGTTTCAGAGAGTGCGGCAATATCAATCTGGAATCTTAACTCTCAGGCGAAGATGGCAGTACACCATTTAGGGCAATTGCTGGATTGATTGTCCAAGAGGTTTCGTATGTTCTAGGCTCCAAAATACGTGTTTCTGTTTCTAACTGCATGGTGGTGATCCCTCTGGATGTGATGGTCCAGACAGGAGGTATGAGGCAGACTATGTTATGTTACCTTTTCTAGCCCCCTCCTCAACTGGGATGAGCAGAACTGAACCTAAATAGGGCTGCTCAGTCATGGGTGCAGCAGCTGAGAAGCCCCTCTTCCTCAGTCCCAGGGTTTAGCGACTGATCATACACCCACTGCCTGTGTGCCACGTTGTGGCTAGGGGCTGCCAGACTTCACTGTCGTGCCCCCCTCACCGCTTCCTAATCGCCACAGAGCTTTGATCCTGGATGTTTAAGGGTTGATCCTTGTGGGAGGATGCCTGCATGTGACAGCTTTTTACGTGGAGAGGCTGATGCGCCTGCAGCCACCACAGGGTCCTTGGCACGGGGTGGCCAGAGTTCAATGCCATGGAGAACCAAGATGATTGAGGACCACTCTCTGTTGCAGCTTTCATCCACCTTCCCTGGCATTGTGACCTGAAGACATCTTCCGCCAGTTCTGCAGCTGAGGTCTTTGTTGGATCGCACTTCGTCTGGAACCTCCCCCTTGACCAATCTGCCTTGGGTGACCCTACCAGGAGCCAAGCTCCGGACGGCATAGCTCTTGCGATCATTAGTACATGCAAGCTTCTCCACCACGACAAGGTGGCGATCCAGGAGAAGTATACTATACTATATATACATAACTAGTATAGCATAATATATATAGTGTAGTCAAGTCAATTTTATTTGTATAGCCCAATATCACAAATTATATTATAGTGTAATATACTGCAGTATAGTTTAGTGAAGTGTAGTGTATCATAGAAGTACAGTGTAGAATAGGGTGATTTAGCATAGTATTGTATTGTGTAGTACACATCTATACTACAGTACAATACTTTAATACCAAGGGAACAGATGGCTGTCAGGTAGGTTTAGGACACAGCTGACTCTTTGTGTGTGTGTGTGTGTGTGTGTGTGTGTGTGTGTGTGTGGTTCGGGGGGGTGGGTGAAGAGCTTTTAGAAGGCAAGCACTAAACTATGTTCTGTTCTGCCCGGAGCTTTCTATCTTTCTATAGCCTGATAATCCACCACAGACAACCTGCTTCGCTCTACCACTGTCTCTCTCTCACTTCTGCTCTCTTTCTCCATCCTGAAGTCCAGTCTTTCCACCTGCAGGCCGGCTTTTTGAAACAGACAAAAAAAAAAAGAAACAGACTTGAGACACATTCTGGTTCCCAAACTAAAGCTTAAGAAACGCTTTATCAATAGCAGCCGATGATCAGAATGCAAATGATCCATCCTGAGTTTGATGCCATGGTAACTTGATCTGTTGATTAGATTAAACCTCCTTTAGCCTCTCTCACAATGACCAACAGCAGACCAATGGATCAATCCCTACATTAGAGCCACAGCACATCAAACAGGTTCAGCAGATAGCCTTGACCCAGGAGACTAGTCTTATGTCTGCCTTTCTCTCAGACAGCAGTTATAATGCATTCTACAGACTATGACAGGCCTGTGGAGTTCAGTCATTAGAGCAAGGCACTCCCAGGTTCAGGGTTTCTACCAATGTAAGCTCTACCAATCTACCAATGCAATGGAAAGAAGAACTGGAGTTGGTCCCTGGGTGCTGCAGCTGCCCACTGCTCCTATACAATAGGACGGTTACATGCAGAGAGCACATGCATTATAACCAAACAACTGTACAATGACAAAATAAAGTGGCTTCCTTTGGCTTTCTCTTGAAAGAAGAAAGCCACTTTATTTTGACACCGTATTCTAAAAACGAATTTCTTCCCTGTATTTTAGTTGACCAAACAGAGAGTAGCTTTGCCTCTAGCTTGTCATGTGAAAGGGAAGTCGTGCGGATATATTATGGAGTGTTGTACATCTGAGTGTTTCTATACAGGGATACAGTTTTATATCCACACCACTGTCATTAAACCCCTGCTAATCAGGACAGGTCAAGTTCTCAGTGTTCAGTCATCTTAGATAATAAAGCATTGGTCACATGTTAGTACGTTAGCAAATTTAGCATCCCTTTACATTCTACCAAGGTACAAGTATCCCTTGTACAAATGAGTAATCCTGTAGAGTTCACATTTTATTGCAAATGTAAAGTAGAGTGCAGATCTCCACCAGGCATACATATGTCCCCTTCTCCGGAGCTCAGACTTGGCAAAAAAACAGCTGAGGAGTTAGCACTCCAATGCGTTACAAAACAGGTTTGTCAAAGGTTTTGAATCACCGCAACCACAAGAGGTCCTTGTGCACAAAAAAATATTAGGCTGACAGGCCCAGTAGTACAAAAGATTAGTAGTGGACAGATACACACACACGCGGACAGAAAAACCAGTGTCTTTCCTGCCATTATAAGACTTTTGCGCAGCGCCCAAGTCAATTGAACAAGAAGTATGGAAAAAAGTTTTGAATATGCACCGCTCAAGCTAAAAAGTCTACCTAATAAAAATGTTTTGCCTGTCAGTCTGTGGATGTGCAGCCTCCTGGGTGGACCCTCGCACGAATGTGACCAAGTCTAATATGAACTTGCACTTTCCAACAAGAAAAGGTTTGCTATGTGACCATTTTGTTCTAACCCTGTCTTCATTTTCATAATATGATAAAGCTGGGTAAACCGTTTACACTCACACATGCGCAACTCACGTCTACTATTGACTCAGCTCCGGCTGTGACAAGACAAAGAAAAAGGAATAAGCAACGCTTCCTGTTTTGACTGCAACGCAGAGGAAGTTGTTCCTTTATAAAGTTCATATTTTTTGCATTATCAAAATTCTTTTAATAACCTTTGATCATCTCAATGCCCGATCCGAGTCAACCACTGATGTGAGTCGCACATGTGCACGGCTGGAGTGCGCTAAGAGTGGGCAGTGACACGGGGGGCAGCGTTGGTCAGGCGAGCTAGACAGTGAATGAAGAGCGGGGGCGGCGGGAGCGAGAACAACCGTTTTTCAAAGGTTTGAATCGCCGCTACCACGAGAGGTTCTTGATCATAGTCCTGACTGTGTACAGAAAGTTTAGGCTGATACATCCAGTAGTAAACGAGATTAGTCACAGACACACACGCGCACACACACACGCACAAACACGCGACCAAACGCATAATCCCCTCCAGGCTAGGGGATAATTATAGTAACAGCTAATAGATGGTAGCTAATAACAGCGACTAGACCTTCATCGCACACAGTTGTCATATTGTGTAACACTAAGTACGTCAGACTAGATGTTTAATCCAAGACTATGCCAAGATAAAAGAAACGGCCAATGGCTTCGAAAGTGGATTCCAAAGCTGGAGGAACATGCATGGCAACACACCACAGTGACACTTGGTCTTCATGTGTTCAACAGGCAGAAATGCTCAGCACGCTGCAGGACAACCTCAGCCAGCCACCAAGAAACACAAGTGCACAACACTAAGACCACACAATACTGCTTTAACACGTGCACAACACTAAGACTAGACAATACTGTTTTAACACGTTCACAACACTAAGACCACACAATACTGTTTTAACACGTTCACAACACTAAGACCACACAATACTGCTTTAACACGTGCACAACACTAAGACCACACAACACTGTTTTAACAAGTTCACAACACTAAGACCACACAACACTGTTTTAACACGTTCACAACACTAAGACCACACAATACTGTTTTAACAAGTTCACAACACTAAGACCACACAATACTGTTTTAACAAGTGCACAACACTAAGACTAGACAATACTGTTTTAACAAGTGCACAACACTAAGACTAGACAATACTGTTTTAACAAGTTCACAACACTAAGACCACACAACACTGTTTTAACACGTTCACAACACTAAGATCACACAATACTGTTTTAACAAGTTCACAACACTAAGACCAGACAATACTGTTTTAAGAAGTTCACAACACTAAGACCACACAATGCTGTTTTAACAAGTGCACAACACTAAGACCACACAATACTGCTTTAACACGTGCACAACACTAAGACCACACAATACTGTTTTAACACGTGCACAACACTAAGACTAGACAATACCGTTTTAACAAGTTCAAAATACTAAGACCAGACAATACTGTTTTAAAAAGCGCACAACACTAAGACCAGAGACCAGACAATACTGTTTTAACAAGTTCACAACACTAAGACCAGACAATACCGTTTTAACAAGTTCACAACACTAAGACCAGACAATACTGTTTTAACAAGTGCACAACACTAAGACCACATAATACTGTTTTAACAAGTGCACAACACTAAGACCAGAGACCAGACAATACCGTTTTAACAAGTTCACAACACTAAGACCAGAAAATACTGTTTTAACAAGTGCACAACACTAAGACTAGACAATACTGTTTTAACAAGTGCACAACACTAAGACCAGAGACTAGACAATACTGTTTTAACAAGTGCACAACACTAAGACCAGAGACTAGACAATACTGTTTTAACAAGTGCACAAAGCTAAGACTAGACAATACTGTTTTAACAAGTGCACAACACTAAGACCAGACAATACCGTTTTAACAAGTGCACAACACTAAGACTAGACAATACCGTTTTAACAAGTGCACAACACTAAGACCAGAGACTAGACAATACTGTTTTAACAAGTGCACAAAACTAAGACTAGACAATACTTTTTTAACAAGTGCACAACACTAAGACCAGAGACCAGACAATACTGTTTTAACAAGTTCACAACACTAAGACCAGAGACCACACAATACCGTTTTAACAAGTTCACAACACTAAGACCAGACAATACTGTTTTAACAAGTTCACAACACTAAGACCAGAGACCACACAATACTGTTTTAACAAGTTCACAACACTAAGACCAGAGACCACACAATACCGTTTTAACAAGTTCACAACACTACGACCAGACAATGCTGTTTTAACAAGTTCACAACACTAAGACCAGAGACCACACAATACCGTTTTAACAAGTTCACAACACTAAGACCAGACAATACTGTTTTAACAAGTGCATAACACTAAGACTAGACAATACTGTTTTAACAAGTGCACAACACTAAGACCAGACAATACTGTTTTAACAAGTTCACAACACTAAGACCAGACAATACTGTTTTAACACGTTCACAACACTAAGTCCAGACAATACTGTTTTAACAACTTCACAACACTAAGACCAGAAAATACTGTTTTAACAAGTGCACAACACTAAGACCAGACAATACTGTTTTAACAAGTGCACAACACTAAGACCACACAATGCTGTTTTAACAAGTGCACAACACTAAGACCACACAATGCTGTTTTAACAAGTGCACAACACTAAGACCACACAATACTGTTTTAACAAGTGCACAACACTAAGACCAGACAATACTGTTTTAACAAGTGCACAACACTAAGACTTGACAATACTGTTTTAACAACTTCACAACACTAAGACCAGAAAATACTGTTTTAACAAGTGCACAACACTAAGACCAGACAATACTGTTTTAACAAGTGCACAACACTAAGACCACACAATGCTGTTTTAACAAGTGCACAACACTAAGACCACACAATGCTGTTTTAACAAGTGCACAACACTAAGACCACACAATACTGTTTTAACAAGTGCACAACACTAAGACCAGACAATACTGTTTTAACAAGTGCACAACACTAAGACTTGACAATACTGTTTTAACAACTTCACAACACTAAGACCAGAAAATACTGTTTTAACAAGTGCACAACACTAAGACCAGACAATACTGTTTTAACAAGTGCACAACACTAAGACTTGACAATACTGTTTTAACAACTTCACAACACTAAGACCAGAAAATACTGTTTTAACAAGTGCACAACACTAAGACCAGACAATACTGTTTTAACAAGTGCACAACACTAAGACCACACAATGCTGTTTTAACAAGTGCACAACACTAAGACCACACAATACTGTTTTAACAAGTGCACAACACTAAAACCACACAATGCTGTTTTAACAAGTGCACAACACTAAGACCAGACAATACTGTTTTAACAAGTGCACAACACTAAGACCACACAATACTGTTTTAACAAGTGCACAACACTAAGACCAGACAATACTGTTTTAACAAGTGCACAACACTAAGACCACACAATACTGCTTTAACAACTTCACAACACTAAGACCAGAAAATACTGTTTTAACAAGTGCACAACACTAAGACCAGACAATACTGTTTTAACAAGTGCACAACACTAAGACCACACAATGCTGTTTTAACAAGTGCACAACACTAAGACCACACAATACTGTTTTAACAAGTGCACAACACGAAGACCACACAATGCTGTTTTAACAAGTGCACAACACTAAGACTAGACAATACTGTGTTGCCATTAGCTTTAACTGCCAGGAGGAAACCGCCACAGTCAAAACAAGTATATGTAGTGGGTGTGCAATAGGCTAGTGCGTCTGCGATACACGGGGATAATAACCATTTCAAAGAAGTCCGTAAACGCGACATTAATCGAACCCACTTCAGTAATGAAGTGAAAGGATACTGCAGCAATAGAATAATAAAGACGTGTGCCACAGAGATCATCTGCGGTGATTAAAGACTAATAGCAGCTGTCAGCTGTTTGCTACGCCGTTAGCATTAGCCGCGTTAGCTTGCGGCCACGGTGGCCGGAGTAGCGAGCAGCCCGGCTGCTGCAAGCGACACACACGTCCGCAGTCTGCGCCTTGGACGTGGCGACTTCCCGGTAGACGTCACAGGCCGTTTTCCTTCGACGGTAAACACACGACAGGACAGGGAAGCGGGAAGGGAAGCGGGCTGGCGGGCTGGCGGGCGGCAGCGCAGCGGGCAGCAGGCCGGAGGGCTGCGGGCCGGCAGCGGCCAGCCACCGGTCAGCCGGCTGCCAACAGCCCGCAAACGCCAGCCAGCCCAACACGGAGCAAGGCGGGGACGGGGACGGGACGGGACGGGACGGGGTTCCGCTGCCCGGGGTGGTGGCGCCTGCAGCCACCGTCTGGGTTCTGGGCTGGCCAGCAGGACGCTGCTGTGGCAGAACCCACATGACAGAAATGACCCCAGATCTTCTGAGAAGACATGAGGACGGACGCGGTTTGTGTTTCTCCTTCAACAAGACACCAAGGCGTGAAGAGCAGCGGCGGCGGCGGCGGCGGCGGAGAGACAGACGGACAAACCCGGCGCGTCCGGCACGCACAGCGGACACCCGCCGCCGCGGAGCGCCCGCCGACACCCGCCGGCATGATGGCAGCGCTGCTAGCGGCTACAGAAGCGGCGCTTACCCGTCGGAAGCACCGAGGCGCAGGGTTTCTTGGTTAACATGGCCGCCGCTCCTCTCCTCTGTTCAGAAATAGATCGAAGATCTCCTCCTCCTCCTCCTCCTCGCGTTCACTCCTCCCTCTGCACCCCCTTCTCTCGCTCTCTCGTGCTCTCTGACTCTCTATCTCTATCTCTCTCTCCCCCCCATGCCAATCTCTGACCTCTCTCCCCCCCATGCCAATCTCTGACCTCTCTCCCCCCCATGCCAATCTCTGACCTCTCCCCCCCCCCATGCCAATCTCTGACCTCTCCCCCCCCCCATGCCAATCTCTGACCTCTCTCCCCCCCATGCCAATCTCTGACCTCTCTCCCCCCCATGCCAATCTCTGACCTCTCTCTCTCTCCCCCCCCATGCCAATCTCTGACTTCTCTCTCTCTCTCCCCCCCATGCCAATCTCTGACCTCGCTCTCTCTCCCCCCCCATGCCAATCTCTGACTTCTCTCTCTCTCCCCCCCATGCCAATCTCTGACCTCGCTCTCTCTCTCCCCCCCATGCCAATCTCTGACTTCTCTCTCTCTCCCCCCCATGCCAATCTCTGACTTCTCTCTCTCTCCCCCCCATGCCAATCTCTGACCTCTCTCTCTCCCCCCCATGCCAATCTCTGACTTCTCTCTCTCTCTCTCCCCCCCCCATGCCAATCTCTGATCTCTCTCTCTCTCTCTCCCCCCCATGCCAATCTCTGACCTCTCTCTCTCTCCCTCTCTCTCTCAATTCAGTTCAACTCAATTCAATATGTGCTTTATTGGCATGACATACATTTGTGTACATATTGCCAAAGCATGTAAAACAACAACAACACAACCCAACACAACAATGATTATAATAATAACAACAACAATGATTATGATATTAAACAACAACAGTACAATAGGTGGCGTCCCCCACTGTCTCTCAGGTTGTGGCAGGACAATATAAATCTTGCTGCAATGCTCGCCGCTGCCCCCCTCCCAGGACCACCCGCAGCTTACCTGCGTCCTCCATGTCCTGCTACTCTGGAGTCACATGGTCCACTGGACAAAAGCCCGGCGCTGTTTTTCACATGGGTCACATTTAAGGAGGAAGTGCCCCTCTGTCTCCACCTCATCTGTCATGCACTGACCACATGTTCGATGCTCTTTTGGCAACCACGTCTTTTTGTGTCTCCCCTTTTCCATGGCTAGACTGTGGTCACTGAGCCTGTATTTGGTGAGGATCTGTCCCCTGAGACCATCTCCTGAGACCCTCTCTTTAGACCCTCCCCTGAGACCCTCTCCTGAGACCCTCTGCTGAGACCCTCGGTTTAGACCCTCCCTTTAGACTCTCCCCTGAGACCATCTCCTGAGACCCTCTCTTTAGACCCTCCCTTTAGACCCTCCCCTGAGACCCTCTGCTGAGACCCTCTCTTTAGACCCTCTCCTGAGACCCTCTGCTGAGACCCTCTCTTTAGACCCTCTCCTGAGACCCTGTCTTTAGATCCTCTCCTGAGACCCTCTCTTTAGACCCTCCCTTTAGACCCTCCCCTGAGACCCTCTCCTGAGACCCTGTCTTTAGACCCTCTCTTTAGACCCTCTCTTTAGACCCTCCCCTGAGACCCTCCCCTGAGACCCTCTCCTGAGACCCTCTCTTTAGACCCTCTCCTGAGACCCTGTCTTTAGACCCTCCCCTGAGACCCTCTCCTGAGACCCTCTCTTTAGACCCTCTCATCGGATAAGGAGCAACTCCCTAAAACCTTTAACAGGGAGGAACAACAGGAAGACGCACAACGGGACATGATGTTGTGTTTACACAATTTACACAATACAACATTGAAAGAGGATAAGAGACTTATAATGGACTTATAGAATATGCGAAGACTATGAGGAGGAGGAGGAGGAGGAGGACGCCAAGCAGGGTCCAGACGCCACCGGGGCAGACCAGCACCAGAGAATTATAATGGACTTATAAAATATGTGAAGACACTAAGAAGTAAGTCCTCTTACGGTGACGTTTTTTTCTCAAGTATTCAGAAGAAGCATCTCAACAGTTTGCTGTGAAGGTGTTATGTTATCACAGTCACACTTTTCATACAAGAACTTTTCATTGTTCTCGCGTGGTTTGGTAGAAGACAGAAACAATGAAAATCTTAATCGGTTGCAAGATGCAAAAAAAACCCCATGCATGTGTTTATACTCAGTTAAAGTGGAACATGAGAAGAGAAATGGGAAAATAAATGTGAAAAGTGATTCCAAGTTATGCTCAAAGGTTAGTGGTCAGTCATAAACACACAATAGCTTTTAGCTCTAAATAGCTTTTAGAAACATTTCCATACGTTGGCTGACAAAGGATTCGATTGTCGAGTCTTCTTTCTGGTGGAGTTGAAAGCGAGTTTGGTTTACTGGACTTATCGCCGCCGTGTGGACAAAATGAGTATTACATCATTGACATCTATATTTCGGAGGACTTGAGAGGCAATTGAGAATCACCCACAAATGCATCGTATGTCGTACGCAAAGGTTTTTTTTCTGTCCCAAAATATCTTTACCCACTAAAAATTAATTTGTTATATATTCTTAATTATTAATCTGAATATAAAGTTTACCGCGCTCCCAGGGTGTGGTTTTAAATATTACCAGTAGGCGGCGGAAGGTGCTCTTCGTAAAACACAGAAGAAGATGAGCAGTCCGAAATGCTCGATCAGATCTGAAGCTTAAAACTTAATTTAACATTTTAATAACGGCTGGGGACGTTTATAATGTTTTCTGTATTTTAAGAAAAACCAACAGTTCCACTTTTATTGTGGGTGGTTTTGTCTTGTCCGTCTGTCGAGAGAAGAGCGCGTGTGTGTCTGTATCTGGGCTCGATTATAGAAGCTGGCGGAGCGGGAACCGGAACCCGCCGCCGACGACGACTCTGCTGCGCCCAGCATGGACTGGTAACGCTGGTTTATTCCTTCTCTCTACTAACCCTCACCGACGACGACGCTGCGCCCAGCATGGACTGGTAACGCTGGTTTATTCCTTCTCTCTAGTGAACCGCCGCCGCCGACGCTGCGCTAATTACACAACATGGCGTGGTCACATACGACTGTAGTGTTGTCCTCATTACTAGCAAGCCGGGTTTCCTCCGTCCGCGTAAAGCGGCGGAACGGCGGTTCTGAACCGCGAACGTTGCCGTCACGTTTTCCACCGTTCTGAATAGTGAACATCACTGGTTCTGAATAGTGAACGTTACCGGTTCTGAATACTGAACCTCACCGGTTCTGAATAGTGAACGTTACCAGTTCTGAATACTGAACCTCACCGGTTCTGAATAGTGAACGTTACCAGTTCTGAATAGTGAACCTCACCGGTTCTGAATAGTGAACGTTACCGTTCTGAATACTGAACCTCACCGGTTCTGAATAGTGAACGTTACCGGTTCTGAATAGTGAACCTCACCGGTTCTGAATACTGAACCTAACCGGTTCTGAATAGTGAACGTTACCGGTTCTGAATAGTGAACCTCACCGGTTCTGAATAGTTGAGCGTCACCGTCACGTTTTCGACGGTCCTTGTTCTTTACCAAAGCGAACCGGCTGAACAAACTAAGCCGCTGCTAAAAGGTTTTCAGTTTGAGTTTGTGTGAAACTGGGACTTGTGGGAATGAGCTGCTAGTCTCTCTGCTAGTCTCTCTGCTGGAGACCTCACATCCCCTGTTGAATCCAGTTCCTTAACATTTAAACCGTTTTGGCACCTGACGCGCCCTGGTGGAAAGCGTTTGGCAGCTAGCTAAACATCATCACAGTGTTGTTAAGCTAGTACACATCCTGGAAAACCTGGAAATGTATCGACTAGTTTTCCAGTAATGCAAACCACTGGAAAATGATACAGTTGTTATCATATCTAAGAAATGTTGAGGTCATGGAACATTGTGGGTTTGGGTTAGGAAATCGTACATGTATTCGCTGGGGTGATATTCAATTCAATGCAATGCAATGCAAACTTTATTGCAGACTCAGGGTCTGTTACAGACAAAGACAAATAGGTAAAAGACAAACCCCAGACAATACACAGAGTGAACACAATACAAACACAAATGGAACAAGTCAGTGTCTTATCAGAAGGCAGCTATACCAGTGGTCCCCCTGCCGGGATGGGTAGTGTGTGGCGCTGAATCTTATCTTAGTTAAACTCTTGATGATTACATTATCGGAGTCACTGAGCCGGCAAATAAATGTAGACAAGAGCTTTCTCAGAAGAGCCTTAAAGGCGTTCACTCCTGCAGCCACAGACATTTCACTTGCACTACACCGTCTAGGTCTCTTTAGTAGTATCCTCATAGTATCATTATAAGCTACTCGAAGCCTCTGTAACCTTGCTTTTTGTAGTGTGAACACAGGTATGCAGTATAAAGTGGTGGACAATATGTAGTGTGACCACAGGTGTGCAGGTGGGCATACCAGTAAGCCAGAATTCTCACAATGTATTTAGACACCCTTCTGACTCAGTTGAACAAACAAGTTTTTGTGATTAACATGATCAAAAGCTTTAGAAGCATCAATAAAACACATAAGAACCGTTGAGTTTTGGCCTCTGTGTTTGTTTACAATTTCCTTCAAGGCATATATACATAAGTCAGTGCCATGTTTAGCTTTAAAACCTAACTGGTTATCTGTGGCGTTGGTAAATTCATGCACTCTATCCAGCAGGATTCTTTGTAGGACTTTTGACAGTATGCTGACTAGAGCCATAGGCCTGTAGTTCTCTAGGCTGCATACTTTACCAGCTTTGTCCTTAATGACTGACACTAACAGTACAGACAACATTGAGTCTGGTAACAAGCCATGGACCATAAAGCCAATAAAACAGATAGCAAGGAGAGCAGCTGCCCTCGGACTGGCATATTTAAGGTGTTCAGCAGTAATATGATCTAAGCCACTTGCCTTGTTAACAGATAGCTTGTGTATAGCTTGGTACACCTCATGTGACATGATCACCATTGAATCGTCACTCTCATATTGCCCACCTTATACAGATCAATGTGGACACAGTTGAATAAGGTACTATAATGCTGTCGCCATAACTCAGCAATACTATGTGTAAAGGAGATACCATCAACAGTGCATGGTAAAGATGTTTTACAGTTGGTGAGAACTCTCATTTCTTTCCAAAAATTAGCAGGATCATTTCCTAGTAGCTTCTGGCTCATGGAATCTGCCCTCATGGCTTGCTCATTTTTACAGATGAAACGAATGAATGGTGTACTTGTATCTTGCATTAGTGGGCTTCTTGTGTTCAAGCTCGGGCCCTTGTCTGGGTTTGCCTGCCATAGCCCATGATTTAAAGGCTTCACAGGCTTCTTCATGATACCCAACTACATACTTGTTCCAGCCAGGCCTGATGTTATGTGTCTTATTTTTATACTCATAGTAGGGCTTACTACCTTCATACAGAGCACTAACAATATCGTCATACATGCAGCAGAGATCTCTCCTATGCCTCATATTCTTACAATTAATGTTTCTGCACATACCTGCATCTCTAAGCAGACGTATATTACCGAACGTTTCATCTGTACGGGCATGATAAGCTAAGATGTCCTCCTTTGTAAGAGTTGACCAGTCCAACCTTTCTGCATTATCAATATCTCCATTACTATTATTTTAGTATAATTTTAAAATGAGATGTGATCTTGGTGTTGAAGTCTGGGTGGTAAGTTCAGTGACAGTCCATTGAGAGACTGTTGAGACTTCCATTGATAGTAAATACTGAATAATATAACCTGTTATCCACTAATACTACTACTGAATATTTTTATATGCTGAGGAATATGACCTGTCAGCAACGCCTAACATGTATCCATGAAGAGGTTGTGGAAAATGTCCTTGGAAAAGTTCTGGAAAATGATTTCTCAGTAACAGTGGGAATCCTTAGTAGAGTGTTGAACAAGGTTAAGTAGGTTAAGACTTTTGCTCTTAACCTGGAAAAAAAAAACAGTTTGTTTTTATTTAATAAGCCTCTGTTTTAGTTTTACTCAATGTGGTTGTGACTCCTCCCGTCCACTAGGAGTCAGGATGAGCTGCTGTCTCCGATTATTCGGGACACTGAGGTCACCAAGGCGGCTCGCAGGAGAAGCTCCAAGAAGGTGGCATGTATCCTTTCACTGCTCTCTCTCACTCTCTCTTTCTGTAGGCTTATTTTTTTTATCTGTACATTAGTGTGTGCTTGTGTGGGTGGTATAGAATTGAGGCTTTGTATTGGCAACAATTATGCAACATGATTTGTGTCACGATACAAATGTCAGGAGTCAGTATATTGTGATAAATTGCTACAACAAACATTGTAATGTATCACAATATTTTGTCAAAATTTTAGAAAAAATGTCAATGGAAACTTGATATGCACCCAATCAGAGTAATCAGCAAGTATAGCTAGCTGTAGTAAGACATGCTGCTGCAGCGTGGGCGTGTCCACACAAGCTGACTGACTGGTCAAGTATAGCTAGCTGTAGTAAGACATGCTGCTGCAGCGTGGGCATGTCCACACAAGCTGACTGACTGGTCAAGTATAGCTAGCTGTAGTAAGACATGCTGCTGCAGCGTGGGCGTGTCCACACAAGCTGACTGACTGGTCAAGTATAGCTAGCTGTAGTAAGACATGCTGCTGCAGCGTGGGCATGTCCACACAAGCTGACTGACTGGTCAAGTATAGCTAGCTGTAGTAAGACATGCTGCTGCAGTGTGGGCGTGTCCACACAAGCTGACTGGTCAATCCGAACAAGTCGAAATGGAAATCTCATTGGGCAGATTTGTCACCGGAGACTAAGGGTTAAGGTGAGTAGTTAAAGTTCTGGGTGGGGTGTAGGGTTGTGTATAAGCACGCTGGTGTTGGTCCCGAGTCGCTACCCACCTACTTATGTCCACACTTCCATTTGTGTCGACACGCCCATGCTCCACTACTATGTTTGTCTGCAGCATATATACATAGACGCCGAATTGACTGCTTCAGCCCATTGCTGTGATATGTCTACTACTACTACTTCTATTACTACTCTCGGCTGCTCCCATTAGGGGGCGCCACAGCGGATCATTGGTTTCCATCTCTTCCTGTCCTCTGCATCTTCCTCTGTCACACCAGCCACCTGCATGTCCTCCCTCACCACATCCATAAACCTCCTCTTTGGCCTTCCTCTTCTCCTCTTCCCTGGCAGCTCCATATTCAGCATCCTTCTCCCAATATACCCAGCATCTCTCCTCCACACATGTCCACACCATCTCAATCTTGTCTCTCTTGCTTTGTCTCCAAACCATTCAACCTGAGCTGTCCCTCTAATATATATATATATATACTGTCCTTCTTCGTCACTCCCAATGAAAATCTTACCATCTTCATCTCTGCCACCTCCAGTTCCTCCTCCTCTCTTTTCATCAGTGCCACTGTCTCCAAACCATATAATATAGCTGGTCTCACAGCCATATGTAAACCTTCCCTTTAACTCTTGCTGGTACCCTTCTGTCATAAATCACTCCTGACACTCTTCTCCACCCACTCTACCCTGCCTGCATTCTCTTCTTCACCTCTCTTCTGCACTCCCCGTTACTTTGGACAGTTGACCCCAAGTACTTAAACTCATGCCTTCATCACCTCTACTCCTTGCATACCGACCATTTCACTGTCCTCCCTGTCGTTCACGTATACGTATTCCATCTTGCTCCTACTGACTTTCATTCCTCTTCTCTCCAGTGAACACCTCCACCTCTCCAGGCTCTCTTTCACCTGCACCCTATTCTCACTACAGATCACAATGTCATCCACGAACCACTGGCGTAACATATTTATTATGGGCCCTGGTGCAAGCAACCCTCGTAGACCCCCCCCCCGTCTCTCTCTCACTCGCTCTCACACACACACACACACACACCACCACCACCATAGGTGGGTTTAGTAAGTAATTTTAGTAATTTATTTGTATAGCACCTTTCAGAGATATACAATCACAAAGTGCTTCACAGCATAAAATATAACAAATAAAATAGAAATATCAAAGTAACAGACAAAGTTTACACAGATGGGTTATTGTAAAGGTCAGTACGTCAAAGATTGGCTACACTTCAGAACCACGGAGAGCGGACGCACCACGGACAGAGTTCGGAAACCTAAACAGACGGTCTCTAAACCACATCAGTCGACAAGGCAATGAAACAAGTCAACAAAGCAACTAGGCTGTAATATAGGTAATAGCCTTGCCATTTGACAGTAACAGGGGAGCACACATCACACTCACAACCTGCTAGATTGCATGGTTTGGCATGCACGCAGCACACATTGCAGCTTTCCTTTTTTTCCTTGCTCTCCTTCCTCTTTTTACATCCACTGTTATGTGTGTAACTCGTGCTTGCTTGCTTGATTTTATTCTTCTAATGTTACTTAGGTAGGCTAGATAGGTAAATGATATTGCGTGCGCTAAACAAGCTATCGTCACATGCTCAAAACAGACACATAACATTGGACCAGGACAATGCATGCAGAAATATTGACGGGCCCCCCCTAGCGAAGGGCCCTGGTGCCACTGCACCGGCTGCACCACCTATATTTACGCCAGTGCCGCGAACATCGTAGTCCACGGAGACTCCTGCCTGATCTCGTCCACCAACCTGTCTATCACCATTGCAAACAAGAAAGGGCTCAGAGCCGATCCTTGATGTAATCCCACCTCCACCTTGAACCCATCTGTCATTCCGACCGCACACCTCACCACTGTCACACCTCCCTCATACATATCCTGCACCACTCCTACATACTTCTCTGCCACTCCCGACTTCCTCATACTGTGGTATGACAATGTTGCCGCCATATTGGACCAGGCAAGACTGGTCTGTAAACATTTGCAAGTAAACAGTGGCGCTGCAGTTTTTCTGGATAAAAAGCACTATAACTTTTACATTTCTCATCTGATTTCAATGAGTCATTTTTATATTCAAGGGTTTATGATCTGTGTGGTGTACAAAAAAAGTTTTGTCTGCAGTTACTCAGAATCTGGATAGTTAGGCTGTAATCGTGTCTGGACACTTAGGAGAGTAGTGTGTCTGTGTGTCTCAGTGTCAGCCTTACTTGAACTGAGTTACGTGGGCAGTGGAAAATAATTCATTCTCATAAGGAATTGTGAAAAGTCATGTTTGCATTTGCCTTATTTTCCTTGGTTAATACTCCCTATATAATATAAATTAATGTACATGAGATGTGCAGTAAGTTTTTTTACATTGTGGAAATAGCTTCTGTCAATGTCCCCCACATGTGAGCTTTTCTTGTGCCCCAGGTCAGAACACAGTTCACTGTAAATGTAAAGAAATGTTAATAGTGCACCTTTAGCTACTTATAACTGACCATCATTTAGCCTCTAATAACTGACGATAATTTAGCCACTAATAACTGACCATCATTTACCTACTAGTAACTGACCATCATTTAACTACTAGTAATTGACCATCATTTAACTACTAATAACTGACCATCATTTAGCTACTAGTAACTGACCATCATTTAGCTACTAATAACTGACCATCATTTAGCTACTAATAACTGACCATCATTTAACTACTAATAACTGACCATCATTTAGCTACTAGTAACTGACCATCATTTAGCTACTAATAACTGACCATCATTTAGCTACTAATAACTGACCATCATTTAGCTACTAATAACTGACCATCATTTAGCTATTAGTAACTGACCATCATTTAGCTACTAGTAACTGACCATCATTTAACTACTAATAACTGACCATCATTTAGCTACTAATAACTGACCATCATTTAGCTACTAGTAACTGACCATCATTTAGCTACTAATAACTGACCATCATTTAGCTACTAGTAACTGACCATCATTTAGCTACTAATAACTGACCATCATTTAGCTACTAATAACTGACCATCATTTAGCTACTAATAACTTACCATCATTTAGCTACTAATAAATGACCATCATTTAGCTACTAATAACTGACCATCATTTAGCTACTAATAACTGACCATCATTTAGCTACTAATAACTGACCATCATTTAGCTACTAATAACTGACCATCATTTAGCTACTAGTAACTGACCATCATTTAGCTACTAATAACTGACCATTTAGCTACTAGTAACTGACCATCATTTAGCTACTAGTAACTGACCATCATTTAGCTACTAGTAACTGACCATCATTTAGCTACTAATAACTGACCATCATTTAGCTACTAGTAACTGACCATCATTTAGCTACTAATAACTGACCATCATTTAGCTACTAGTAACTGACCATCATTTAGCTACTAGTAACTGACCATCATTTAGCTACTAATAACTGACCATCATTTAGCTACTAATAACTGACCATCATTTAGCTACTAGTAACTGACCATCATTTAGCTACTAATAACTGACCATCATTTAGCTACTAATAACTGACCATCATTTAGCTACTAGTAACTGACCATCATTGAGAAAGATGGAACAAAATCGGCAAATGCAAATGAAATGGTTAGACAGTGGCGGTCAGTGTGCCTTCTGTGTTTTCATAGTGGTGGAAGGACACAGACCTACTGCGAGACAGACCGTTAAGAGATAACATGAGACAGAACTTTAGTGTCCCAGGGGGGCTATTCAGGCGTTGCAGCAGTCTTACACATTTACATGATACGGAAAAACATATCGTACAGTTTAAGTAGTATGGAATATAAGTGTAGTACAGTACAAAGTGAGATGTAGTAGTAGTAGTAGTATAACTATACAGTATAGTACAGTGTATGGCATATTATTATTCTCTAAATTTATTTCTGATTTTTCCCTTTTTTCTCCCAATTTAGTGGCCAATCACTCCCTATTTTAGTTCAAACACCCACCCTCGTATGCGTTCGCCAACTGCATCTGTCCGGCCGGCAGTCTCGAAGGAGTCGCCTCATCACGGAGGTGGCGAGGCGACTCCAGGCCAAACCACTGCTTTTCCCCACACACATGAACACAAGCCGACTCCGCCCCCTCCCGAAGGTAGCGTTGTCAATTATTGCTGCTTCATCGAGTCCGTCCGTAGTCGGATCTGGGCATATTATTATTAATAGCCTATATTACACCTTCTTGCATTTATGAGTATATTATACTAGTAATATAATAATAGTAATACTAATGATAATAATAGATTAATAATAGTAAATAGTATTTGTAGTATAAATATTATATAGTTCTAATATACTAAAGGTAGTATAATATAGCAAATTAGGTAAAATAGTGAGTAGTGAATAGTATAATGTAATCGTGTAAATAATGCAGTAATATAATAGTATGAGTAGTATAATCACAACTCTTAATATAATAATAGCATAAGATATGTATGTGCATATCTATCTATATATATATATATATATATATATTTTATTTTTTTCCTGTGATGGATTGGCAGCCTGTCCAGGGTGTCTCCCCGCCTGCCGCCCAATGACTGCTGGGGTAGGCTCCAGCATCCCTGCGACTGTGAGAGCAGGAGAGCAGGATAAGAGGTTTGGATAATGGATATATATATATATATACTAAACAACACAACAGACTGAGACTGCGACACTCAACGGCTGTTTGAGAGTTCATGAAATTATGGCATTTTAACAATGAGTTGTTTCCACTACGTAGGTAATTCAGTTCCAGTAAGCGGTGATACACGCTACTCTTGAGTGTTGCGCAGTGATTATAGCCTAAGTGGAGATTCCTAAGTAGCTGGAGATGAAACTTGTTTTGTACTCCATGTAGATCATAAACCCTTCAATATAAAACCGACTCATTGAAATCCGTTGAGAAATGTAAACGTTATAGTGCTTTTTATCCATAAACACCACGGCTCCCCCATTTACTTGAATTTGTTTACAGCCCCAGCAGTCATTGGGCAGCAGGTGGGGAGACTGCTGGGATAGGCTCCAGCATACTCGCGACCCTGGGGGCAGGATAAGCGGTTCAGATGATGGATGGATGGATGTTTACAGGCCTTACAGTTTTGCCTGGTCCAATATGGCAGCAGTGTTGGCCTGTGATGCAGGGCCAGTGTGGCGTGTATGTATATATGTGTATGTATGTATGTGT
This sequence comes from Lampris megalopsis, assembly GCA_022114975.2. Classification (NCBI taxonomy): domain Eukaryota; kingdom Metazoa; phylum Chordata; class Actinopteri; order Lampriformes; family Lampridae; genus Lampris; species Lampris megalopsis. The sequence continues at coordinate 89,032 of JAJHIY020002190.1, read as the reverse complement.
GTGTGTGTGTGTGTGTGTGTGTGTGTGTGTGTGTGTGTGTGTGTGTGTGTGTGTATGTGTGTACATATGTGTATGTATGTAAGTATATACATCTGTGGTCTGCAACTGCCCAGTACTCCTAGTCAGTCATATCTACTGTGGCTCTGACGCCTTCTGTTGTGGTGGTTCTGTCCTGTTACTGTACTGCATCTGCCACCTAGTGGTGTGAGATAACACTACACCATGAAGTGGACAGACTGCTGTGTCTGTCATCTTAAGAGTCAATGCTGTGTTTTTAAAACCAGTACAGTATTTTAAAAATCATATTGCGTTACTCAAGTGTGTCGACATTTTCTTACATTCCTATATAGAATATAGGATTATTTGTATTTGCTGTGTTATGGTAAATTGCTCACAACACAGAACACTGTGTATGGTAGCTATAAACCGGACGTCATGTGGAGAGTCCCGATGCATTCAGAACATCTGTCTGACGGCGAGCATGAAATGGATAATGGTTGAACAAAAGTAGATAGTCCAGGCTGGTAGCCGAGAACAGATTAGAAAATGAGTGATACTGTTTAATCTGATTATTGTCCTGAGCGTGTCAACAGTCCCATCACCTGGCAACAGCACTCCGGGTGTAGCCATGGTTACGCCAGCCCGCCCCCTGCTGAGGAATACTCCTGGATCCCTGTTCAGACAGACTGGTATGCCAATTTCACATCAAATACACAGAAAATAAATCTATACATATCACAGTAACTCACTGTCTGTCTCTCCCAGTCAGGTCTGGCTTGCGAAATCCAGATGTTTCAGCTATTTTTGGACCAGGAATCAAAACTCCTCGATTTTCTCACAGCATGGTGAGACATACACACATCCACACACACACACACACACACACACAATGTTAATATGATGAGTCCATGAGGGTGGATGACACTATGGGATGAGCACAGCCACAGAAGCAGAACACAGACATAGAAACAGAACACAGACACAGAAGCAGAACACAGACATAGAAGTAGATCACAGACATAGAAGCAGATCACAGACGTAGAAGCAGAAAAAGACAGAAACAGAACACAGACCGAAGCAGAACAGAGACATATAAGCAGACAACAGACAGAAGCAGAACACAGACACAGAAGCAGAACACAGACATATAAGCAGAACACAGACAGAAGCAGAGCATAGCCACAGAAGCAGAACACAGACATAGAAGCAGAACACAGCCACAGAAGCAGAACACAGCCACAGAAGCAGAACACAGACGTAGAAGCAGAACACAGACACAGAAGCAGAACACAGACGTAGAAGCAGAACACAGACACAGAAGCAGAACACAGACACAGAAGCAGAACACAGACACAGAAGCAGAACACAGACACAGAAGCAGAACACAGACGTAGAAGCAGAACACAGACAGAAGCAGAATACAGCCACAGAAGCAGAACACAGACAAATAAGCAGAACACAGACAGAAGCAGAATACAGCCACAGAAGCAGAACACAGACATATAAGCAGAACACAGACAGAAGCAGAATACAGCCACAGAAGCAGAACACAGACACAGAAGCAGAACACAGACATATAAGCAGAACACAGACAGAAGCAGAACACAGACATAGAAGTAGATCACAGACATAGAAGCAGAACAAGACAGAAGCAGAACACAGACACAGAAGCAGAACACAGACACAGAAGCAGAACACAGACATAGAAGCAGAACACAGACACAGAAGCAGAACACAGACACAGAAGCAGAACACAGACACAGAAGCAGAACACAGCCACAGAAGCAGAACACAGACACAGTAGCAGAACACAGACACAGAAGCAGAACACAGACATAGAAGCAGAACACAGACACAGAAGCAGAACACAGACACAGAAGCAGAACACACACAGAAGCAGAACACAGCCACAGTAGCAGAACACAGCCACAGAAGCAGAACACAGCCACAGAAGCAGAATACAGCCACAGAAGCAGAACACAGACCCAGAATCAGAACACAGCCACAGAAGCAGAACACAGACACAGAAGCAGAACACAGCCACAGTAGCAGAACACAGCCACAGAAGCAGAACACAGCCACAGAAGCAGAACACAGCCACAGAAGCAGAACACAGACACAGAAGCAGAACACAGACACAGAAGCAGAACACAGCCACAGAAGCAGAACACAGCCACAGAAGCAGAATACAGCCACAGAAGCAGAACACAGCCACAGTAGCAGAACACAGCCACAGTAGCAGAACACAGACACAGAAGCAGAACACAGACACAGAAGCAGAACACAGCCACAGAAGCAGAACACAGCCACAGAAGCAGAATACAGCCACAGAAGTAGAACACAGCCACAGAAGCAGAACACAGCCACAGTAGCAGAACACAGACACAGAAGCAGAACACAGCCACAGAAGCAGAACACAGACACAGAAGCAGAACACAGCCACAGAAGCAGAACACAGCCACAGAAGCAGAATACAGCCACAGAAGCAGAACACAGACCCAGAAGCAGAACACAGCCACAGAAGCAGAACACAGACACAGAAGCAGAACACAGCCACAGTAGCAGAACACAGCCACAGTAGCAGAACACAGCCACAGAAGCAGAACACAGCCACAGTAGCAGAACACAGACATAGAAGCAGAACACAGACACAGAAGCAGAACACAGCCACAGAAGCAGAACACAGCCACAGAAGCAGGCCACAGTAGCAGAACACAGACATAGAAGCAGAACACAGACACAGAAGCAGAACGCAGACATAGAACACAGACACAGTAGCAGAACACAGACATAGAAGCAAAGCACAGACAGAAGCAGAACAGACAGAAGCAGAACAGACAGAAGCAGAACAGACGGAAGCAGAAGGCAGGTGTGAGCAGCAGTAAAAGCAGAGCAGGTTACACTGGAACAACGCAAAAACAAACATAAGCAAGGACACATGAATAACATAACTAACGTCCTTCATTTCAATAGGTGGTTGAATAAAACTGTGTGTGTGTGTGTGTGTGTGTGTGTGTGTCTGTGTCTGTGTCTGTGTGTGTGTGTGTGTGTGTGTGTGTGTGTGTGTGTGTGTGTGTGTCTCGCAGAATTTAGATGACAGTGATTGGACCAACAGCTTGTACCCCTCTCCAATGTCCAGATTGGATGACACCAGCTTTACTGAGGACGTCACCAACCTTAGCTCCGCCCTCCTGAAGGAGGATGACCCTGGAGAGGCCGGTGAGCTTAACAAACCAACCCAAACAAATACATTAAGAACCATAAGAATAACATTGATCACATGATGTTTTTACTCCACTGTTACTGTACCATGTGTATCAGTATGTACTGTGGTACTATGTTAGTACTGTTGCCTGTGTACCATGTGTATCAGTGTGTACTGTGGTACTATGTTAGTACTGTTAGAGGTACTGTTGTCTGTTTACCATCTGTATCAATATGTACTGTGGTACTATGTTAGTACTGTTGTCTGTGTACCATATGTATCAGTATGTACTGTGGTACTATGTTAGTACTGTTAGAGGTACTGTTGTCTGTGTACCATGTGTATCAGTGTGTACTGTGGTACTATGTTATTACTGTTAGAGGTACTGTTGTCTGTTTACCATCTGTATCAATATGTACTGTGGTACTATGTTAGTACCTTTTGTCTGTGTACCATATGTATCAGTATGTACTGTGTTACTATGTTAATACTGTTAGAGGTACTTTTGACTGTTTACCATGTGTATCAGTATGTACTGTCGTACTATGTTAGTACTGTTAGAGGTACTGTTGTCTGTACCATGTGTACCAGTATGTACTGTGGTACTATGTTAGAACTGTTAGAGATACTGTTGTATGTGTACCATGTGTATCAGTGTGTACTGTGGTACTATGTTAGTACTGTTAGTGGTACTGTTGTCTATGTACCATGTGTATCAGTGTTTGTTTTGGTACGATGTTAGTACTGTTAGAGGTACTGTTGTCTGTGTACCATGTGTATCGGGGTGTGCTGTGGTACTATGCTAATACTGTTAGAGGTACTGTTGTCTGTGTACCATGTGTATCAGTATGTACTGTGGTACTATGTTAGTACTGTTAGAGGTACTGTTGTCTGTGTACCATGTGTATCAGTGTGTGCTGTGGTACTATGTTAGTGCTGTTAGAGGTACTGTTGTCTGTGTACCATGTGTATCAGTATGTACTGTGGTACTATGTTAGTACTGTTAGAGGTACTGTTGTCTGTGTACCATGTGTATCAGTATGTACTGTGGTACGATATTAATACTGTTAGAAGTACTGTTGTCTGTGTACAAGGTGTATCAGTATGTACTGTGGTACTATGTTAGTGCTGTTAGAGGTACTGTTGTCTGTGTACCATGTGTATCAGTGTGTACTGTGGTACTATGTTAGTAATGTTGTCTGTGTACCATGTGTATCAGTATGTACTGTGGTACTATGTTAGTGCTGTTAGAGGTACTGTTGTCTGTGTACCATGTGTATCAGTATGTACTGTGGTACTCTGTTAGTACTGTCAGAGTTACTGTTGTCTGTGTACCATGTGTATCAGTATGTACTGTGGTACTATGTTAGTACTGTTAGAAATACTATTGTTTGTGTTCCATGTGTATCACTATGTACTGTGGTACTATGTTAGTGCTGTTAGAGGTACTGTTGTCTGTGTACCATGTGTATCAGTATGTACTGTGGTACTATGTTAGTAGTACTGTTGTCTGTGTATCAGTATGTACTGTGGTACTATTTTAGTACTGTTAGAGGTACTGTTGACTGTGTACCATGTGTATCAGTATGTACTGTGGTACTATGTTAGTACTGTTAGATGTACTGTTGTCTGTGTACCATGTGCATCAGTGTGTGCTGTGGTACTATGTTAGTACTGTTAGAGGTACTGTTGTCTGTGTACCATGTGTATCAGTGTGTGCTGTGGTACTATGTTAGTACTGTTAGAGGTACTGTTGTGTGTGTGCCATGTGTATCAGTGTGTGTTGTGGTAATATTTAGTACTGTTAGAGGTACGGTTGTCTGTGTACCATGTATAGGACAGGTTATTAAAGTGATTATTCTTGTCTTCTCCCTTTAGCGGCGGGCAGCCTCTTCCCAGAGTTCCTTGCTTCCTTCCAGAGATACTCTTCTTCTGCAGTGTTTGAGTTGCTGGAGGACTACCAGGCTCTGTGCCAGGATAAGGTTGGCCCACCATGCCGTAAATGAACTGGGTCTAATGGGCTGTGCTGTGTGGAGTCCTAGATAAGACAGGACATGAACAGGAGAGGAAGATAGTCCCGCCTGAATGACTCACGGGTGCTGTCCACATGAGTCCCACTGTTACTGTGGCTAGTATAGGTTAAACATATGAGTGCAGCGAACGGATTAGAGTAGACCTTCAGGAGTCAGGACAGGAAGTGACCAAGGTGAATCTAGGAGCAACAACAACATGATGGCTGCTTTCTCACACGTTAAAACCCTCAGCTGAACAACTGGCTAGACTGATCCATAGGTCAAGATGGAGGGACAGACAGATGGAGATATAGCTGGCGTGATGAACAGATGAACATGTAGAAAGGTTGATGATAGGACGTTTAGTAAACTCACACATGGATACTGAGTCATGGTGTTGTACCAAATTATTGTCTGTATGTGTTTTTCTGTGTTTGTTGGGTTTGAAATGTATGTGTGTGTTTATATACTATGTGTAGGTGGAAACCTTACAGAGGCTGGTCATGAGAACAGGACAGTACAGTAAGACAGCTGGAGTCAAATGGCTTCTTCAGCAAGAGAACGCCACCTGGAGACTGATAAGCTCTCTATACAGGTACCTGTCTGTCTGTCCGTCTCTACCTGTCTGTCTGTCTGTCTGTCCATCTGTCCATCTCTGTCTGTCTGTCAGTCCGTCTCTCCGTCTGTGTCTGTCTGTCCGTCTCTCTATCTATCTCTCTGTCTGTCTGTCTGTCTGTCCATCTGTCTTGCTCTGTGTCTATCTGTCTGTCTTTCCATCTCGCTCTCTATCTATCTGTCTTTCTGTCTGTCTGTCTCTCTGTCTGTGTCTGTCTGTCCGTCTCTCTATCTATCTCTCTCTCTGTGTCTGTCTGTCTGTCTGTCTGTCCATCTGTCTTGCTCTCTGTCTATCTGTCTGTCTTTCCATCTCGCTCTCTGTCTTTCTGTCTGTCTGTCTCTCTGTCTGTGTCTGTCTGTCCGTCTCTCTATCTGTCTGTCTGTCTGTCCGTCCGTCTTGCTCTCTGTCTATCTGTCTATCTGTCTGTCTGTCTGTCACGCTTGGGCGGTGTCCATATTTTCACACCGTCATACCGACCTACTGTCATACTGCGGTATGGGCTATACCGTACTAATGGTAAGATACATAAACAAGGTCATAAAAGGCATTTGCATTGTGTGAACACATTACCACACGGTGGCAGCACTGCGCTGCTAAAAACTTACTTTACCTCACCAACCAAAAGTTCATTATTAGTGATACAAAGAAAAACAGTCAAAGTTAAGATGACCTTCAAACCCGGAAACTGGTTCTGGAGCTTTTATTGTTCAGCATAGTGACAACGGTCAAGGTGAAGTGTGGACCTAAACATCGTAGCAATGGCAGCAGTTCATTACAAATGAAAAGCCGGATTCTAACATCAACCACACGAGGCCTACAGTGGGGAAAATAATTATTTGACCCCTTGCTGATTTTGTAGGTTTGCCCACTTACAAAGAATGCAACAGTCTATAATTTTAATCATATATACATTTTAACAGTGAGAGACGAAATCCCAAAGAAAATTCCAGAAAATCATATCATATGAATTTATAAAAATTAATAACCACCTGATTTAGAAAAATAAGTATTTGATCCCCCACCAAACAGCAAGTATTCTGGCTCCCACAAACCAGTTAGTTTTTCTTTAAGATGCACCCCCAATCCCAACTAATTACCCACATAAAATACACCTGCATCACCTCGTTACCTGTACAAAAGAAGCCTGTCCACACCCAATCAATCAGATTTCAACATCTCCATCATGGGCAAGACCAAAGAGCTGTCTAAGGACACCAGGGACAAGATTGTAGACCTGCACAAGGCTGGGATGGGCTACAAGAGAATTGGAAAGCATCTTCGAGAGAAAGTAACAACTGTCGGTGCAGTTATCAGGAAATGGAAGGAACACCACACCACCGCCAACCTCCCTCGGTCTGGGGCTCCACGCAAGATCTCGCCTCTTGGGGTGTCCCTGATCATGCGAACGGTGAGGAATCATCCCAGAACCACAAGGGGGGAACTGGTTAATGACCTGAAGGCATCTGGGACCACAGTTACGAAGCATACGGTTAGTAACACACTACGCCGTCATGGATTAAAATCCTGCAGTGCACGCAAGGTCCCACTGCTCAAGAAGGCACATGTACAGGCCCATCTTAAGTTCGCCAATGAACACCTGGACGACTCAGAAGAGGCCTGGAAGAAGGTGATGTGGTCGGATGAGACCAAAATAGAACTTTTCGGGCTCAACTCAACTCGCCGTGGTTGGAGGGTGAAGAACACGGAGTACAACCCAAAGAACACCATTCCCACCGTCAAGCATGGGGGTGGCAACATCATGCTTTGGGGGTGGTTTTCAGCCAAGGGGACAGGACAACTCCATCACATTGAGGGGAGGATGGACGGGGCCATGTACCGTGGAATTCTGGACCAACACCTCCTTCCCTCAGTGAGAGCACTGAAGATGGGTCGTGGATGGGTGTTCCAACACTACAACGACCCAGAGCACACCGCCAAAGCAACCAAAGAGTGGCTGAAGAAGAAGCACATCAAGCTGGCCAATAATGGCTTTTCTACTAAATATTAACATAGTGTTTGTCCAGGGGTTCAAATATTTATTTTGGACCAAAAATATGCAAATAAATTCATAAAATTCATACAACGTCTTATTCCACTTTTTTTGGTCATATTCTGTCTCTCACTGTTAAAATGAACCTACGCTTAAAATTAAAGACTGTTGCACTCTTTGTAAGTGGGCAAACTTACAAAATCAGCAAGGGGTCAAATAATTATTTTCCCCACTGTAGTTGTTTTGAATAAATATTTATGTTTAACGTCGAAACATTATTTTTTTAAAAAGATCATAAAAAGGAAAATCTTGCGTGTGTAGGCCTGACCAGAACAGTCAATGGTACAGTGCCCTCTAGCTGTGGTTTGCTAGAAAGACCGGCATGTCGGGTTTCGGCGATGAGGGCTGGGGGTGACCATGTTGCCTGCCATGCTACATACCCGCCTGCTCCCATGGTGTGCTTGTGGCACTAACGCAGAGATGTTTGCATGCGACTCTGGCCATCGGGGGTAACTTGAGGTATTGGCTCTCCACCAAATTAACAGATCCTCCTCTCCATCAACCACTGGCCCCTGTAGATAAGCGGAGAGCTCCGCTGCCGCAGCTCTAAGTGCACATGTGCAAGAGTCATTCTGTTCCCTGACTGCATTTGTCGGTTACCCTCGACTTTTCCCTCCCACAACGAAGCAGTTCATAGTCTTACAACTGTGTTAGTTCACCCGTTGACTTTGGACCAGCTGAACATTTGAAACCGGATCGACCAGAGTAATGTGAGTACATGGCAGACTTCGCTAAATGAATTAAGCATTTGGTAGGGGGCGGGAGCATCTGTAGGCTGCTCTGTTACACGTTCGCTGATCCAAACATCGCGGAGATGCGCCAGTGGAATGATTATGCTTGCTTAAATGACAAATTGGGCGTGGTGATATGGTGGTATGGGAAAATCATTCTGCGGTGTCAATTTAATACCCCGGTATATGATATTTTCGGTATACCGTCCAACCCTACCGTCTGTCCATCTGTCCGTCTGTCCGTCTGTCTGTCTGTCCGTCCGTCTGTCTGTCTGTCCGCCTGTCTGTCTGTCTGTCTCTGAACATGTCAGTCTGGCTGTTAGGTGTGTGTTTGTGTGTGTTAATGGTCTGCTTGTGTGTAGGGATCGGGTCCAGTCGGCACTAGAAGATGAAATGTTGCTGGACACGGTGAGTAACCCTCTGAGAGACAGACAGCCTTCAAACCTTCAACTCTTACAGGGGATTTTGGTTATACTGGTCAGTTCCCAGTGGCTGATAGTAGAGGACTGTGGGTGTACTGGTCAGTTCCCAGTGGCTGATAGTAGAGGACTGTGATTGTACTGGTCAGTTGCCAGTGGCTAATAGTAGAGGACTGTGGTTGTACTGGTCAGTTCCCAGTGGCTGATAGTAGAGGACTGTGGTTTTACTGGTCAGTTCCCAGTGGCTGATAGTAGAGGACTGTGACTGTACTGGTCAGTTGCCAGTGGCTAATAGTAGAGGACTGTGGTTGTACTGGTCAGTTGCCAGTGGCTGATAGTAGAGAACTGTGGTTTTACTGTTCAGTTCCCAGTGGCTGATAGTAGAGGACTGTGGTTGTACTAGTCAGTTCCCAGTGACTGATAATAGAGGACTGTGGTTGTACTGGTCAGTTCCCAGTGGCTGATAATAGAGGACTGTGGTTGTACTGGTCAGTTCCCAGTGGCTGATAGTAGAGGACTGTGGTTGTACTAGTTAGTTCCCAGTGGCTGATAATAGAGGACTGTGGTTGAACTTGTCAGTTCCCAGTGGCTGATAGTAGAGGACTGTGGTTGTACTGGTCAGTTCCCAGTGGCTGATAGTAGAGGACTGTGGTTGTACTGGTCAGTTCCCAGTGGCTGATAGTGGAGGAATGTGGTTGTACTGGTCAGTTACCAGTGGCTGATAGTGGAGGAATGTGGTTGTACTGGTCAGTTACCAGTGGCTGATAGTGGAGGAATGTGGTTGTACTGGTCAGTTACCAGTGGCTGATAGTGGAGGACTGTGGTTGTACTGGTCAGTTCCCAGTGGCTGATAGTAGAGGACTGTGGTTGTACTGGTCAGTTCCCAGTGGCTGATAGTAGAGGACTGTGGTTGTACTGGTCAGTTCCCAGTGGCTGATAGTAGAGGACTGTGGTTGTACTGGTCAGTTCCCAGTGGCTGATAGTAGAGAACTGTGGTTTTACTGTTCAGTTCCCAGTGGCTGATAGTAGAGGACTGTGGTTGTACTAGTCAGTTCCCAGTGACTGATAGTGGAGGACTGTGGTTGTACTGGTCAGTTCCCAGTGGCTGATAGTAGAGGACTGTGGTTGTACGGGTCAGTTCCCAGTAGCTGATGGTATAGGACTGTGGGTGTACTGGTCAGTTCCCAGTGGCTGATAGTAGAGGACTGTGGTTGTACTTGTCAGTTCCCGGTGGCTGATAGTGGAGGAATGTGGTTGTACTGGTCAGTTCCCAGTGGCTGATAGTGGAGGACTGTGGTTGTGCTGGTCAGTTCCCAGTGGCTGATGGTAGAGGACTGTGGTTGTGCTGGTCAGTTCCCAGTGGCTGATGGTAGAGGACTGTGGTTGTGCTGGTCAGTTCCAGTGGCTAATAGTAGAGGACTGTGGTTGTACTGGTCAGTTCCCAGTGGCTGATAGTGGAGGACTGTGGTTGTGCTGGTCAGTTCCCAGTGGCTGATAGTAGAGGACTGTGGTTGTGCTGGTCAGTTCCAGTGGCTAATAGTGGAGGACTGTGGTTGTACTGGTCAGTTCCAGTGGCTGATAGTGGAGGACTGTGGTTGTACTGTTCAGTTCCAGTGGCTGATAGTGGAGGACTGAGGTTGTACTGGTCAGTTCCCAGTGGCTGATAGTGGAGGACTGCGGTTGTACTGGTCAGTTCCCAGTGGCTGATAGTAGGGGACTGTGGTTGTACTGGTCAGTTCCAGTGGCTGATAGTGGAGGACTGCGGTTGTACTGGTCAGTTCCCAGTGGCTGATAGTAGGGGACTGCGGTTGTACTGGTCAGTTCCAGTGGCTGATAGTGGAGGACTGCGGTTGTACTGGTCAGTTCCCAGTGGCTGATAGTGGAGGACTGCGGTTGTACTGGTCAGTTCCAGTGGCTCATAGTGGAGGACTGTGGTTGTACTGGTCAGTTCCCAGTGAGAATGTGACTTGTTGAAGAGGAAGCAGGGTGCATACACACTGTGGAAGTTAAGTCAAGTCCATGTTATTTGTACAGCCCAGTACCACAAATTATTACAAATGTGCCTCAGTGGGCCTAACACAACATCCTGTCCTTAGACCCTCTCATCGGATAAGGTGCAACTCCCTAAAACCCTTTAACATGGAGAAACAACAGGAAGAAAGCTCACGGAGAGCAACAGAGGAGGATCTCTCTCCCAAGATGCACATTGAGCAATGATGTTGTGTTAACACAATTTACACAATACAACATTGAAAGAAGATAACACAATTATAATGGAATTATAAAATATATGAAGAATATGATGAGGAGGATGCCAAGCAGGGTCCAGACACCACCAGAACAGTCTAGGACCCGAGCCACGTGACCAGCATCACCATGTAAAAAAACCAAAAACAAAACACAGTCACACGTCTGAGTGAGAGAAGGATATAACATTGAAACAGGATAACAAAATTATATGACTTTATACGATATATAAAAAGAAAATGTGATGAGGGGGATGCCAAGCAGTGTCCGGGTGGCAACCACCATCACCATGGAGACCTGGGAGGAGGACAGACTGCACGTGCACACAAGGGAGTCTCACATCACGCCATTCACACACACACAAGAGAAAGGAGAAGACATCCAGAGAGAGAGAAAAGACATGTGAGAAGAAGAGAACAGTTGCAATGGTCAATAATCTATAATCTATACTCTGGTTGGCAGAGCAGTGGTTGGTAAATTCATTGAGACAGCAACTGACCTGCCAGGCAGTACAGGCTATGAAGCACTCAATTTAAAGACAACTAATTGTACGTTAAGACAAAAAGATGAGTTTTAAGTTTATATTTGAAAGATTCAACAGACTGATTGTCTGATGGCAGCAGGCAGGTTATTCCACAAGAGCGGAGCCCGGTAGGAAAAGGCCCTGCCACCAGCCGACTTCTTTTTAACTTGGGGTACGCACAGGAGCCCTGTATTTTGAGAGTGAAGAGCTCGAGATGGAATGTACGGTTTAAGGAGGTCAGACAGGTTCAGGTTAGGCAAGAAAAGTCATAAGGTCATCATCAGCAAGTATCCAGGCTGTTCATTCATATATATATATATATATATAGATACATAGATAGATAGATACATTTACAGATATACTAATATATATTGTGTGTGTGTGTTTGTGTGTGTGTAGGTTCCATGTGACAGTGAGAAGGTTGTGGTGGATCAACTTTTTCAACGGGATTGTGTCGTAAGACAGAGCCAGGTAACATGCGCATACATGCACTGATAGAATCAAACACACACAGGTGTTTATATATATATATACATATATATATATATAAACACAGTAGGGATCGACCGATTATTGGCCTGGCTGATTATCAGCTTAGATATTTGTCATTTTTCATATTATCGTTATCGGATTATTTTTATCGGCCAGCCGATTAAAAAAAAAAAAAAAAAAAGTCAGCTGCGCAACATGCGCACTGCCGACGCAGCCTTGACTCTCCCGAAGCACAGCACGACATTCCAACAACACAAACAGAAGAGAAGCATGGAGGAGTCGGACCACTTTTCTAACTAAGGTAAGAGGAGCATGCCAGGTGCCATAAAGCCCCACTCGGTTGGTAAGAAAAGCATGCCATGACGTTAGTAACAAAACTCACACACACACACACACACACACACCAAAGAGCATAACGTCGCTCCCACATTAACTTGACAGCAGGTTGTCAATTCAAACAGAACACACTTTCCACACTGCTGTGCTTAACCTTCAATGTGACTAGGCTAAAAGAGAAAAGCTAGTATGTGATATTTTAGTTGCATACACAGTGTTATTGTTGGTGTTGTTAAGGTTTTTCCTGCATAAAGGAATTTTTGGCGCCCCCCCCCAAATAGGTTTTAGCCAGCGCCAAAGGACAACCACCAGCGCCAAAACGATAAGACCTGAGAATAAAAATAGCAATTCAAATCCTCTCCCAAAGTGTTCAATAGCTTGTTTCAAGTTCAGCCCGTTCAGCCCCTCTTTCTAGCAGTTTCCGTGGTTTGGCCCAATATTAATCGAGTTAACAGACAGGTTGTCAGTATCTTAAACATTTTGGCTTCATATCTATGGGTCCATGTCATGTCTCATCTCATCTCATCTCATCTCCTCTTCAGCCGCTTTTCTGGGGTCGGGTCGCAGTGGCAGCAAGCTAAGTAGGGCCCTCCAGACGTCCTTCTTCCCAGCAGCGCCCCCCAGGGGAGGAGCTGGGGGGCGTTGTGGGTCTGTTTCGTGTCATGTTCATTTCGTGTCATCTATGGGTCCATTTTGTGTCATGCTGGAGATTTCCCGTGATTGTGGAGACTGAGCTCAGAGAGCCAGCAGCGCGTGAGCCCAGTGACGGCGAAGCTTGTTGAAGCAGGCGGCCGACACATAGACAGCGGAGCTGTTCTGAAGACCGCCTTCGAGTCGGGTCACCTGAGAGGTCAGTTTCCAGTGAAGCTTGTTGAAGCAGGCAGCCGACACATAGACAGCGGAGCTGTTCTGAAGACCGCCTTCGAGTCGGGTCACCTGAGAGGTCAGTTTCCAGTGAAGCTTGTTGAAGCAGGCAGCCGACACATAGACAGCGGAGCTGTTCTGAAGACCGCCTTCGAGTCGGGTCACCTGAGAGGTCAGTTTCCAGTGAAGCTTGTTGAAGCAGGCAGCCGACACATAGACAGCGGAGCTGTTCTGAAGACCGCCTTCGAGTCGGGTCACCTGAGAGGTCAGTTTCCAGTGAAGCTTGTTGAAGCAGGCAGCCGACACATAGACAGCGGAGCTGTTCTGAAGACCGCCTTCGAGTCGGGTCACCTGAGAGGTCAGTTTCCAGTGTAGCTTGTTGAAGCAGGCAGCCGACACATAGACAGCGGAGCTGTTCTGAAGACCGCCTTCGAGTCGGGTCACCTGAGAGGTCAGTTTCCAGTGTAGCTTGTTGAAGCAGGCAGCCGACACATAGATAGCGGAGCTGTTCTGAAGACCGCCTTCGAGTCGGGTCACCTGAGAGGTCAGTTTCCAGTGTAGCTTGTTGAAGCAGGCAGCCGACACATAGACAGCGGAGCTGTTCTGAAGACCGCCTTCGAGTCGGGTCACCTGAGAGGTCAGTTTCCAGTGAAGCTTGTTGAAGCAGGCAGCCGACACATAGACAGCGGAGCTGTTCTGAAGACCGCCTTCGAGTCGGGTCACCTGAGAGGTCAGTTTCCAGTGTAGCTTGTTGAAGCAGGCAGCCGACACATAGACAGCAGAGCTGTTCTGAAGACCGCCTTCAAGTCGGGTCACCTGAGAGGTCAGTTTCCAGTGTAGCTTGTTGAAGCAGGCAGCCGACACATAGACAGCAGAGCTGTTCTGAAGACCGCCTTCAAGTCGGGTCACCTGAGAGGTCAGTTTCCAGTGAAACTCAACTTATTTTCTATATTGATTTGAGTATATGTATAGCTACCTATTTTATTCCGGACTTCTGGTCACTGTCTGTGTGGTAGAGTTACGATAGACCAAAATCACCCCCACCAGACGCTTGTCATCTCAGCAGGTGTGCATTGATTAAATTCAGCTTGTTTTCAATTTATAAATATTATGAGTAACGTTAGGCTGTAAAATATGTATACATGTATAACCACATGGTTCTTAATCATAAGAATTAGTGTATTATTGTATTGTCTGCAGGGTTGGGGGACATTACTTTGAAATGTAGTCAGTTACTGAATACAAATTACATGGCAAGTTTTATAATCACTAACGTAATCCATTGGATTACAAATATAATGTAATTTAATCTGAATGCTTTTGGATTACTTCAAAATCAAACATTGAAAATATTGCACCGTATACTTAAAAAAATTGATGCAAACACGACATTTTGAGTTCCACAAATCTACTCTTTAAATCTCTAAACATCAAAAATATTTTCAATGCAAATGGTTCTATATTACAGACAGTAGTCCTGTAGATGTCTGTATCTTTATTTTTAAGGTGACAGGGACATGGTGTGATATGGTAACTGGTTCTATATTACAGACAGTAGTCCTGTAGATGTCTGTATCTTTATTTTTAAGGTGACAGGGACATGGTGTGATATGGTAACTGGTTCTATATTACAGTCAGTAGTCCTGTAGATGTCTCTATCTTTATTTTTAAGGTGACAGGGACATGGTGTGATATGGTAACTGGTTCTATATTACAGTCAGTAGTCCTGTAGATGTCTGTATCTTTATTTTTAAGATGACAGGGACATGGTGTGATATGGTAACTGGTTCTATATTACAGTCAGTAGTCATGTAGATGTCTCTATCTTTATTTTTAAGGTGACAGGGACATGGTGTGATATGGTAACTGGTTCTATATTACAGACAGTAGTCCTGTAGATGTCTGTATCTTTATTTTTAAGGTGACAGGAACATGGTGTGATATGGTAACTGGTTCTATATTACAGTCAGTAGTCCTGTAGATGTCTGTATCTTTATTTTTAAGGTGACAGGGACATGGTGTGATATGGTAACTGGTTCTATATTACAGACAGTAGTCCTGTAGATGTCTGTATCTTTATTTTTAAGGTGACAGGGACATGGTGTGATATGGTAACTGGTTCTATATTACAGACAGTAGTCCTGTAGATGTCTGTATCTTTATTTTTAAGGTGACAGGGACATGGTGTGATATGGTAACTGGTTCTATATTACAGTCAGTAGTCCTGTAGATGTCTGTATCTTTATTTTTAAGGTGACAGGGACATGGTGTGATATGGTAACTGGTTCTATATTACAGTCAGTAGTCCTGTAGATGTCTGTATCTTTATTTTTAAGGTGACAGGGACATGGTGTGATATGGTAACTGGTTCTATATTACAGACAGTAGTCCTGTAGATGTCTGTATCTTTATTTTTAAGGTGACAGGGACATGGTGTGATATGGTAACTGGTTCTATATTACAGACAGTAGTCCTGTAGATGTCTGTATCTTTATTTTTAAGGTGACAGGGACATGGTGTGATATGGTAACTGGTTCTATATTACAGACAGTAGTCCTGTAGATGTCTGTATCTTTATTTTTAAGGTGACAGGGACATGGTGTGATATGGTAACTGGTTCTATATTACAGTCAGTAGTCCTGTAGATGTCTCTATCTTTATTTTTAAGGTGACAGGGACATGGTGTGATATGGTAACTGGTTCTATATTACAGTCAGTAGTCCTGTAGATGTCTCTATCTTTATTTTTAAGGTGACAGGGACATGGTGTGATATGGTAACTGGTTCTATATTACAGACAGTAGTCCTGTAGATGTCTGTATCTTTATTTTTAAGGTGACAGGGACATGGTGTGATATGGTAACTGGTTCTATATTACAGACAGTAGTCCTGTAGATGTCTGTATCTTTATTTTTAAGGTGACAGGGACATGGTGTGATATGGTAACTGGTTCTATATTACAGTCAGTAGTCCTGTAGATGTCTGTATCTTTATTTTTAAGGTGACAGGGACATGTTGTGATATGGTAACTGGTTCTATATTACAGTCAGTAGTCCTGTAGATGTCTCTATCTTTATTTTTAAGATGACAGGGACATGGTGTGATATGGTAACTGGTTCTATATTACAGACAGTAGTCCTGTAGATGTCTCTATCTTTATTTTTAAGATGACAGGGACATGGTGTGATATGGTAACTGGTTCTATATTACAGACACTAGTCCTGTAGATGTCTCTATCTTTATTTTTAAGATGACAGGGACATGGTGTGATATGGTAACTGGTTCTATATTACAGACACTAGTCCTGTAGATGTCTGTATCTTTATTTTTAAAATGACAGGGACATGGTGTGATATGGTAACTGGTTCTATATTACAGTCAGTAGTCCTGTAGATGTCTGTATCTTTATTTTTAAAATGACGGACATGGTGTGATATGGTAACTGGTTCTATATTACAGACACTAGTCCTGTAGATGTCTGTATCTTTATTTTTAAAATGACGGACATGGTGTGATATGGTAACTGGTTCTATACTACAGTCAGTAGTCCTGTAGATGTCTGTATCTTTATTTTTAAGATGACAGGACTACTGTCTGTAATATAGAACCAGTTACCATATGGTATGGTATACACAACGTCCCAACTTCATTGGAATTGGGGTTTGTAGGCTGATTTATTGAATAGGATGGCGACTCCCCTTTTCCTCCCATTTTTAGAAGAAGCACTATACACTTGATCCACCCATTCTCTTTTTAGTTTGAAATGTTCCTTTTCTGACAAATGGGTCTCCTGGATCATTACTATAGAGCAATGTAGTTTTTTAAGTTGACTGAATTTTTTTTTTCTTCTATTAATTGGACTGTGTATACCCTTAATGTTATAACTAATACAATTTAGACTATCCTTGAATTGCTGGCCGTCAGATCCATCTCCCGGTGCAGCAGGTATCGGATTGCTCTCTCATATCTCCTCCTTTTGTCCTCTGTGGCACTAATACGACCCTCCGCCTCTGTGGTTCTTTCCTCAAGTTTTGTCATTTCACCTTTCAATTCTTGCATCGATGACTCCCGCTTTGTCGGTGTTAGCTTGGTCTGGTTGTGTCCTTCCAGGTTTTCTTTCCTTAGTTTCTCCAGCTCAGCTAATATTTTGGATTCTAAACCATGTGGGCTACCATTAGCTGTATCGCTTACAGGTGTTTGAATTTGTTGCTTCAAATTTTTGTTCTTAACCTGTTTACTTGCGCTTTTATCTCTGACAGACGAAGTCATGTTGAATTTTTGCAGTTTTGCCGAGTTTTTAGTAGTTTTGTTAGGAAATTATGTTGGATGGACGGAGCTCAACTTTTAGGCTATTCCCTCGAACATAGCATCACCGGAAGTTCATGTACAACATATTTTGATGTCATATATGTGACAGTACTTTAGATTTCATCTGAGATCGACTTGTTTTGGGTGAATAGTTCATCACTTGATTGGTAATGCCTAGGATTGCCACAGAGGGGAGCATGCGCTGACTTTTCCTCATTCAATACATTGAACAGAAAGAAAGCAACGTGTCTGTCTCTTTGTTTTCATTTTCCCTTTATAAGGTAATTATCCTAGCTATGCCACCGTTCTTGTGAATGTATCAAGTAAGCAATGGTTTTACTTTATAAGTTCGGTGATGTGTATGAAATATTTGTCTTCTAGTTTAGAAATTACCGTGCAGTAAGACATGTCTCACTGCATCACTGCATCGTTTAACACATGCAGCGTTAGCCAAATTCCATGTGTTTTTATGCTAGCTACTGGAGAGCTCGTGCTCGCCACGCAGTGTGGGGTAGCATAGAGCAGTAGTGTGCTGCTGGTTTAATTGTTTTCTTTTATGAATGTGGAGTCTAATAGTTTAAGGTTTTTTTTTGTCTTCGATTTAGTTGTATGTAATTTCATTATTTAAATTTGTTCTAAAGAATTCAACTCAGATTGTTACACTAGAATGTTAGATTGTTGTCAGATAATGCCTTGAACATCATGCACTTCGTTTTTATCTTTTTCAAATATTTTCTATTAAACATATGTTCATTTAAAGGCAGCCTTGTGTTGGCGTTTGTATTGCTGTAAATTTTGGCACAAAATTTTACATTTTCCACAACTGAATATCAGCCCAAAATATTAGTTATCAACCGTCATAATGTACCGATAATCGGTATTGATATTGGCCCTGAAAAAACCATATCGGTAACCCCTAGTAAACACACATTCACTCGTATACCTGTTTATGTATATGTATTTATATCTGTGTGTATTTGTTGTGTTGCAGCTGGTAGTTGATTGGTTGGAGAGCATCGCCAAGGATCAGATCGGAGACTTTTCAGATAACATAGAATACTATGCCAAGAATGTCTACTGGTTAGTACTGTCTGTCTGTCTATTGATTAGTACTGTCTACCTGTCTACTGGTTAGTACTGTCTATCTGTCTACTGGTTAGTACTGTCTTGTCTGTCTACTTGTTAGTACTGTCTGTCTCTACTGGTTAGTACTGTCTGTCTGTCTACTGGTTAGTACTCTATCTGTCTACTGGTTGGTACTCTATCTGTCTACTGGTTGGTACTCTATCTGTCTACTGGTTAGTACTGCCAATCTGCCTACTGGTTAGTACTGTCTGTCTATCTACTGGTTTGTACTGTCTGTCTGTACTGGTTAGTACTCTGTCTACTGGTTAGCACTTTCTATCTATCTACTGGTTAGTACTGTCTGTCTATCTACTGGTTAGTACTGTCTATCTATCTACTGGTTAGTACTGTCTGCTGGTTATTACTGTCTGTGTACTGGTTAGTACTGTCTATCTACTGGTTAGTACTGTTTGTCTACTGGTTAGTACTGTCTGTCTGTCTACTGGTTAGTACTGCCTGTCTGTCTACTGGTTAGAACTGTCTGTTTATGTACTGGTTAGTACTGTCTGTCTGTCTACTGGTTAGTGCTGTCTGTCTACTGGTTAATACTGTCTGTCTACTGGTTAGTACTGTCTGTCTGTCTACTGGTTGGTGCTGTCTGTCTGCTGGTTAGGTCTGTCTGTCTACTGGTTAGTACTGTCTGTCTGTCTACTGGTTAGTGCTGTCTGTCTACTGGTTAGTGCTGTCTGTCTACTGGTTAGAACTGTCTGTCTATGTACTGGTTAGTACTGTCTGTCTGTCTACTGGTTAGTGCTGTCTGTCTACTGGTTAATACTGTCTGTCTGCTGGTTAGTGCTGTCTGTCTGCTGGTTAGAACTGTCTGTCTATGTACTGGTTAGTACTGTCTGTCTGTCTACTGGTTAGTGCTGTCTGTCTACTGGTGTGTGTCTGGTTGACGCTGTGTGTTGTGACCTCTGGGGTTATGTTTGTGTGTGTGTTGTGACTTCTGAGGTTGTGTGTGTTGTGACTTTGGGGTGGGTATGTGTGTGTGTTGTGACTTGTGAGGTTGTGTATGTATGTGTGTGTGTTTCTTGTGACTTGTGGGGTTGTTCATGTGTGTATGTTGTGACTTCTGGGTGTGTGTGTGTGTGTGCGTGCGTGTGTGTGTGCGCGCGCTTTACAGGGAGAATACACTCCATGCTCTGAAGCTGAGGAGAACTGGAGGAGGCGTTGGCTTCAATGTTCCTCTGGTGACTGAACTGGTAAGAGATGCATGACAATGATAATATTCATCACCATGACAACACGGCTGTATTGTGATTGTAATATCTGATGTCTGATCTTTGACAGACTGTCTGATGGATTTAGTGCAGATAATAAATCAGTTTCAGACAGTTTACTTCAGTGGGGAGTTCTGCCACTGATGTGCACCTGCAGTAGGTCGTGGTGGTCCTACTGGTGGTCTACCTGGTTCAGTTCATTTGAGAGACAGGTCGACGTTCTGCTTCCTGCCAATACAGCTGTTCTACATTGCCTACACCAGTGGTTCTCAACCTTTTTGGGGTCCTGGACCTCCTGCGTATTTTTGATCTACCCTGAGGACCCCTCCACCTGATCTTGGGGGAGGGGGGTTGCAATTTGATAGAAACAGTAGAAACTGCATTTTAAATTGCATTATAGCATTTATTCACTCTTTGGGGCAAAAATAAGAGCTTTCAGTTGTAACTTAGATATAGTTAACAAAACAGAATATGTATTCAGTAACTTTCAGATATATGTAACAAAACAGAATATGTATTCAGTAACTTTCAGATATATGTAGCAAAACAGAATGTGTATTCAGTAACTTTCAGATATATGTAACAACACAGAATATGTATTCAGTAACTTTCAGATATATGTAACAAAACAGAATATGTATTCAGTAACTTTCAGATATATGTAACAAAACAGAATATGTATTCAGTAACTTTCAGATATGTGTAACAAAAAAATATGTATTCAGTAACTTTCAGATATATGTAACAACAGAATTTTTATGCAGTAACTTTTAACAATGCAAACGGGAGCGAGATCTCTTATTAAAATACAATAAATTACACTTGTGAAACAGATGTAATTAGAGAAAAAAGTCCTGTTACCCTTTATAGTTTAGGTAGATAAAGGTCTCAGTCACATTTGAGTAAAATAATCCTATTTCTATAAATGTCATAGGATCTTTTTTTTAAAGATATTTTATTTTCACGGACCCCTTGCAATTACACCACGGACCACTAGGGGTCCGCGGACCCCCGGTTGAGAAACACTGGCCTACACGTACCAGAGAGCATTGCAGGAGAGTTTCTTATATTAGCCAATCAGACTTCTAGTTCTTCTGTCATCCACTGACATCAGTAGATGACAGTAGTGAGTCAGCTGGCTGTAGTGCACTACGGCAGTACAGACAATATTGACAAATACTGTGTACATTATAGGGATTCCACCCTTAAGATTAATACATGGAAATTAAGTTCGAAATCAGTTAAATTTCCCTTTAAAGTCTGTTGCTGTACCTAGTAAAAGCTAATTCTGTCATCAGCTAGCAAGCAGATAAATCACTGGGACTAGCTTGTAGCTCAGCTCGAAGCTCAACAGGAAACTCACTTTTTCAGTTTCCTGCCATGTGACAACAATTAACCAATAAGCTTACAGTCGATAACAGCATGTTGGACATGTGTATGTAACCGTGTGTGTGTGTGTGTGTGTGTGTGTGTGTGTTTGTAGGACCCAGATGCCCCTATACGTCAACAGCGCCCCCTAGCAGACCTGGATAAACAGGATGATGCCAGGCTGCTGAAAAACCTTTTCAACCTAATAAGAGCAGGAATGATAGACGAGGTAATCAGAATCATGTTTACTGGCCATGTAGGTCTGCACACACATGTAGGTCTGCACATACATGGAATGTGACTGGTTTCGTGGCTCTCTCAGTGTACTTAACATAGAATAACAACACTACAACACAACAATCTTCACATATATACACAAGGACTGACTGATACAGGTGAAAAGAGGTGGTAAGGTGCAGAGAATATATCAGAGATGCTGAAGTACATGTTAGCAGCTTACTGGCATACATGCCTGAGGTAGATGTACATGAGAGTGTACCAGTATACGTACAATGTACAGTACAGTATATACAGCATGTACAGTACAGTATGTGTGACTGGTTTACTTTTTCATTGCGTTGTGTAGGAAAGACAGGACAACTTCTCTCATGCATGGGATCTGTATTCTGTCGCATATAAACAAAACAGGACAGGTTTCAGAAAACGTCAGATCAGCTCCTGCTGTAGCCTACGCAAGAATTGGGACCCACATTAGACATAAGACACATCAGGAATGGATAAAATAAATTACAGGAGCAGACAAAAATGAACACGTACAGTATATACAACATGCACAGTACAGTATATACAACGTGCACAGTACAGTATATACAATGTACAGTACAGTATATACAACATTTACAGTTCAGTATATACAATGTACATTACAGTATATCCAACGTGAACAGTACAGTATATACATGTATAGTACATTATGTACAATGTACAGTACAGTATATACAACATGTACAGTACAGTATATACAATGTACAGTACACTAGATACAACATGTACAGTATATACAACATGTACAGTACAGTATATACAACATGTATAGTACAGTATATGCAATGTACAGTACACTAGATACAACATGTACAGTATATACAACATGTACAGTACAGTATATACAACATGTACAGTACAGTATATACAACATGTACAGTATATACAACATGTACAGTACAGTATATACAGCATGTACAGTACAGTATATACAACATGGTTGGTTTATTGACAGTGTTAAGTGTTCATTTGAATGACAGCCCGCAGAAAGAAACTGTTTTTATATCTGGTTGTTTTGGGGTACAGTGCTCTGTAGCGCCTACCAGAGGGGAGGAGTTGGAACAGGTTGTGACCAGGGTGTGATGGGTCTGCAGTGATGTTGCCTGCCCATTTCCTGAGTCTGGATGTGTGTAAGTCCTGAATGGAGGGCAGGTCGGCACCAATGATTTTCTCTGCAGACCTAACTGTCCATCGTAGTCTGTCCCTGTCCTGTTTGGTGGTCGATCCAGACCAGACAGTGACGGATGTGCAGAGGACAGACTGGATTATTACAGTGTAGAGCTGAATCAGCAGTCCTGAGGCAGGTTGAACTTCCTGAGCTGGTGGAGAAAGTCCATCCTCTGCCGGGTCTTTTTGATGATTTTGTCTATGTTGCATGCCCACCTTTGGTCTTAGGCTGATTGTGGAACCCAGAAATCTGTAGGTTTTCACCGTAGACACTGTGCTGTTGAGTATGGTGGGGGGGAGTGGGGTCAGTGTTGGGGGGCTCCTCCTGAAATCCACTGTCATCTCCAGAGTTTTAAGCATGTTTAGCTCCAGGTTGTTATGGCTGCACCAGAGGGCCAGCTGATCAACCTCCCATCTATATGCAGACTTGTCACAATCCTGGGTAAGGCCGATGATGGTTGTGTCATCCACACACTTCAGGAGTTAACAGACAGGTCACCTGAGGTGCAGTGAGTTGTGTAGAGGGAGAAGAGCAGAGGGGAAAGCACTCATCCCTGGGGGGCGCCAGTGCTGATTGTCCGGGTGCTGGATGTGGTTTCCCCAGCCTCACCAGCTGCCTCCTGTCTGTCAGGAAGTTCTGGGGGCTGGTACAGTGAGCTGGGTGAGTTTTGAGTGAAGGATATCTGGGATGATGGTGTTGAATGCTGAGCTGAAGTCCACGAACAGGACCTTCCTTGTGTATGGAGGAGTCGAGGTGTTGGAAGATGTAGAGCATCCCATGTTGACTGCATCATCCACTGACCCCTTTGCTCGGTAGGCAAACTGCAGGGGGTCGAGCAAAGAGGCCTGTGATTTCCTTCAGGTGGGCCAACACCAGTCTCTCAAAGGATTTCATGACCACAGACATTAGAGCAACAGGCTTGTTTGTAGTCATTTAATCCTGTGATACAGGTTTGTTGAAGCAGGAGGGGACTTCACACAGCTCCAGTGGTCTGTTGAAGGTCAGTGTGAAAATGAGGATCAGCTGGTCAGCACAGACTTTAAGACAGGAGGGTGACACGCCATCTGGGTCTGGTGTCTTCCTGGTCTTCTGTCACTTGGAGAGCTGGTGCACATCCTCAACACAGATCCTGAGTGCGGGTGGGGGTTCGGTGAGGGGGGGGGGAGTGGGTGTCAGGCAGTTGGTTGTGTGTTGTGGCCAGAAAGGGTGAGGGGTGGGAACGTTTGCTTTTCAAACCTGAAGTAAAACCCATTTAGGTCGTCAGCCTTGGTGGTTCCCTGCAATGTGTGGGCGGGGGTGGGGGGGGTGTCCTGTAGTTGGTAATGTCTCTCAAACCTCTCCAGACTGATGATGGGTTCTTTGCAGGGAACCTGTTTTTCACATTTTCAGAGTAGCACCTTTCTGCCACTCTTAAAGACAGGTAGACAGACAGACATCAACTCCAATCGCTCTGAAAGCAGGTAGACAGACAGGCATCAGCTCCAGTCACTCTGAAAGACAGGTAGACAGACAGGCATCAACTCCAATCCCTCTGAAAGACAGATAGACAGACAGGCATCAACTCCAATCACTCTGAAAGACAGGTAGACAGACATCAACTCCAATCCCTCTGAAAGACAGGTAGACAGACAGGCATCAACTCCAATCACTCTGAAAGACAGATAGACAGACAGGCATCAACTCCAATCCCTCTGAAAGACAGGTAGACAGACAGGCATCAACTCCAATCCCTCTGAAAGACAGATAGACAGACAGGCATCAACTCCAATCCCTCTGAAAGACAGGTAGACAGACAGGCATCAACTGCAGTACCACACATTTACTCTTCCTGTATGTTGTTGTCTTTTGGTTTTACTTTGACACTTTGGGAATCTTGCTCTTGATGCAGTCACAACAGCGGAGTACCTCCACTTGAAAATGAACTGAATGGACAAAGAGACACACAGTGACACTTTGAATGCAAACTGCGACACAACTGCCTGTGTGTGTGTGTGTGTGTGTGTGTGTGTGTGTGTGTGTGTGTGTGTGTGTGTGTGTGTGTGTGTGTGTGTGTGTGTGTGTGTGTGTGTGTGTGTGTGTGTGTGTGTGTGTGTAGGCACAGAGGTTATGTAAGCGCTGTGGTCAGGCGTGGAGAGCTGCAACTCTGGAAGGCTGGAAGCTGTACCATGACCCCAACATGACCTCAGGTAACCTGTGACCCCCAAAATGACCTCAGGTAACCTGTGACCCCAACGTGACCTCAAAATGATCGCAGGTAACCTGTGACCCCAACATGACCTCGGAGTAATGGGGTATTGGTGATATAACTCCCTTATTGTGTGTGTGTGTGTGTGTGTGTGTGTGTGTGTGTGTAGGTGGACTAGAGTTACAGTCAGTAGAAGGGAATCCAAACAGAGGAATCTGGAAGATCTGCTGCTGGAGAATGGCTGAGGAGGTATACACACACACACACAGGGACAAAATTCATTAGGCCTGTCAGTGAATATTAAAAATTCGACTATATAATGGAATTGTAAAAAAAACAGACACTTGAGTGAAATTAATATTCGTGTGTGAAAAACAAAGCAGCACGACCGCGGATGGCTGCCTCACAAGTTCTCGTGAGAGCCTTGGCCGCCGCACTGAATACGCTGCATGACGGACAGGAGTCACACAACGTCGATTTCATCGGTTGAAAATTAAATGTAGGTGAAGCTGGAACGAGTGAATAATTAAGGAGCAAGCATGTGGTGAAGATGGCAGAGAGCTCACAGCCCAGCTTGGCCACAGAGAGAGTGATCTTCACTGCCGGCAGTCTCAAAAGCCCTGCTGATTTTGGTCAGAAACCTCAAGATAAAGTCGTATGCAAGCTACGTCCACCACTGGTAACCTGAGGGCACATCTGGAAAATATGCACCCAAATGAGCATGGCCTGATGTCCAGAACACCACCCAAACAGCCGCGTCTCGACTCACACTTTGCACCGCCCACCACAAGCTCACTATCTGCAACACGACAAGAGGCTTGCACGAACGAACTTACTTGGTTCACATGCAAGGACACGAGGCCGATCAGTGTAGGTTTTTTTTTGTTTTTTTTTGTTTTTTTTTTATTATTGTTATTGGAAACCAGTGTTATATACATGTTAGACACAAAGAACAGATCAGTGTTTCACAACATTTTCCCCTTTTTTTTTCGTGTGTTAGAACAGAGAACTACAATAACACCTTGTTCCAACCCCCCACCCATCCCAAATTCTTAAAGAAAACAGGGAAGAAGAAAAAAAAAGAAATAATGCACATACAAAACTAAGTAAATAAGACACACATACACACACACACAGGGAGTTGATAAAATTAAATAAAATGAGATAAAATGAAATAAAGTAGGGAGGTCAGTGCAATAAAAAGGATGCTCGGGATGCCCACCCCAAGGAATGGATTCAATGATAATCAGTTGGGGTCCAGAGAGGTAGGAGAATTTACATATGAGATAATAGGCTGCCATTTTTTGTAGAACTTAGCAGTTGAGCCTCGTAAAAAATACTTCAACTTCTCTAATGGGAGAAATGACATTAAATCCTTTAACCAGGAGGTAGCGGAAGGTGGATTTGGGCTTTTCCACTGTAATAGAATGCCTCTACGGGCAATGAGTGAGGCAAAGGCAACAACATCAGAATTTTCCTTGGTAAGACTGGTTGGCATAGGGGGTACCCCAAAGATGGCTATCAAGGGGCAGGGATCCAGTGTAATTTTGAGGGCTTCTCCTATCATCTTAAAGAAAAGGGACCAGAACTCAACTAATTTTGGACAGGAGAAAAACATATGACTATGATCCGCCAGTGATAAGCCACGTCTATCGCAGGTATCACTCACGCCTGGAAACAGCCTACAAAGCTTAGCTTTTGTAAAATGAACCCTATGCAAGACCTTAAACTGAATTAAACTTAAACGGGAACATGAGGATGTAGAGTTGACCCTGGCTAGTGTGCTGTCCCACCATTCATCTATCACATCACGTTCTAGCTCCTGTTCCCAACTACCCCTAACCCCTGCTAGAGAAATCAAATCCGGGAATGATATAAGGTCATATAAAATTGAGATCCTGCCACGTGCCCTGGGGAGAGAAAGTACCTTAGAGTCAAGAGAGCCTACTGGAAGCTGAGGGAAAGATGTGAAATGTGTGCGAGCGTAATTACGAGCTTGAAGATACCGGAACAAATGAGATTGAGGTAAATTGTACTTTAAACAACTTACCTCAATCTTTAAACTACTTACCTCAAAAAGGAATCTGGGTGTGATCCTGGACGACGAACTGTCGTTTGCTGAAAACGTTGCATCGGTTGCTCGCTCCTGCAGATTTCTCCTCTATAACATCAGGAGGATTCGCCCATTCCTCACCGATGAGATGGCACAGGTGCTCATCCAGGCTCTGGTCATCTCCCGGCTGGACTATGGCAACTCCCTCCTTGCTGGCGCCCCGGCGTCAGCCATCAGACCTCTGGAGCTTGTTCAGAAAGCTGCAGCTCGTCTGGTGTTCAACCACCCTAAGTTCTCCCACACAACTCCCCTTCTCATGTCCCTACACTGGCTCCCAGTAGCTGCTCTCATCCAGTTTAAGACTCTGATGCTAGCCTACAGGGCAGTGAAAGGAACAGCTCCTTCCTATCTCCAGGCCACGGTCAAGCCCTATACCCCCTCCCGACCACTTCACTCTGCTGCCTCGTGACGCCTGGTTGCCCCGTGCCTCAGAGGCCCTTGCTGCCAATCGACCCGGTCTCGGCTCTTTTCTGTCCTGTCCCCACTGGTGGAATGAACTCCCCACTGATGTCAGGACAGCGGAGTCGCTGCCCATCTTTCGGCGCAGGTTGAAAACTCACCTCTTTAAGAACTACTACCCTGTTACTTGTTCTTAGCACTTATTGTATTCACTCATTTAAACTATAAAAAAAAATATCTCTTTCTGGCACTTTTACTTAAGCACTGGTTTTGCTCTTAGATGCTTGTTTAGATGCACTTATGACCTCTGATGACTAGTAGTTCTCCTGATTTCCTACATTAAATGCACTTATGGTAAGTCGCTTTGGATAAAAGCGTCGGCTAAATGACTGTAATGTAATGTCATGTAAACAGAGATCATTAAAAGTGTTGATTGAGCCCTTTAAATATAAATCTGAGAAATGGGCCAAGCCTCTCTCTCCGCAGATTGAAAGCTGTATCTAAATTAGAGAGAGAAACAAGTGGTTATTACAAATGGAGCTGCATGGAGTGGGGACAGAAAGTTTGAAATGTTGCCTAAATTTTTTCCAAATTTTCAAAGTAGAGTACGATTGGATTTCTAATGTATTTAGGACAGCAAGAAGCCAGAGGGGCACAGACCAAAGCCCTCAGAGATGAAGGATGGGAGGAGTTATCCTCCATAATGCACCAATCGAGGTTGGGAGAGTTACACCTAGCATGAATTTTTTGAAGGTTGGCCGCCCAATAATAAAATAGAAGGTTAGGCAACGCAAGGCCCCCGTCCCGTTTGCCCCTCTGCAACACCAATCTACGAGCCCTTGGACTCCTGCCAGCCCAAATAAACTGTGAAATTGTTTTGTCTAACATTCGAATAAATTATTTTGGCAAAAATATTGGAAGGGACTGGAAAAGAAACAAGAGTCTGGGCAGAATGTTCATTTTAATAAGAGTTGATTCTGCCCATCAAAGAGAGAGGGAGTGAATCCCACCGCTTCAAATCAGATTTAATTTCCAAAACCAACTTCATGAAGTTATGTTTATGGAGAGAGGGGAGGGAGTGAGCAATGTTGACACCCAGATAAGGGAAACTGGTGTGGGCCAGTCAGAATGGTAGGGTACCTGGTGAGATTCGCTTCGCCACCTCATTAATAGGGAAACACTCGCTTTTGCTAAAGTTTAACTTGTAGCCCGAAAACGACTCAAAGGTCGTCAAGATTTGTAAAATATCCTCTATACAATTAGCCGGTTCTGTGACATAGAGCAAAAGGTCATCAGCATAGAGAGAAATGCGATGTTCCTGTCCAGCCCTGCAGATACCAGTGAAGAGTGGGGAGGATTTGAGAGCAATGGAGAGAGGTTCTATAGCTACTACAAAGAGCAGGGGAGAGATTGAGCAACCTTGACGGGTACCTCTTGTTAGAGGGAAGTAGTCAGACCTTTGTGAGTTAGTCGTCACGTAAGCAGTAGGAGCAGAGTATAAAAGTCGTATCTAAGAAATAAATTTAGACCCAAAACCAAATTTCTCCAGAACAGAAAACAAGTAAGCCCACTCAACCCGATCAAAGGCCTTCTCTGTACCCAATGATATAACCATTTCAGCAGATTGAGAAGCACCAGGAGAAAGCACAATATTTAAAAGTATTCTAATGTTAGAAGAAATATGCCGACCTCTAACGAACCCTGTTTGATCTTCAGAAACTATGTCTGCCAAGCAAGGATTCAACCGGCGTGCCAAGACCTTTGCTAGAAGCTTTACATCCGAATTTAACAAACTTATTGGTCTCCAGCTGCCACATTCTTCAGGGTTCTTGTCTTTCTTAAGAATAAGCGAAATTGAAGCTTGGTTTAATGTAGAGGGGAGGGATCCTCTTTTGATCGAATCGTTGAACATGTCTAATAATAAAGGGGCAATTAGGTGGGAACACTTCTTGTAAAAGTCAACGGGAAATCCGTCTGGACCTGGTGCTTTGTTATTTTGCATTAATCCAAGACAAGCGACTATTTCCTCTAGCTGTATAGGATTGTCTAGATCCCTCTTATTATCGGCATCTATAGTAGGGAAATCTAAACTATCTAAAAAATCCTCCATTATATTCTCGTTTAAAGGGGGTTCCGATTTGTAGAGATTGGAGTAAAACGAAGTGAAGACAGAGTTTATTTCAGTTGGATCGGCAGTTAGGGAGTGGGAGGAGTCATAGACTTGAGATATGAAGCGGGAGGCTGACTGGCATTTAAGTTGGAGAGCTAAAAGGCGGCTAGCCTTGTCGCCATATTCGTAATATGTCCCTTTAGTATGTCTCAAGAGGTATTCTGCTTTGCTTGTGGAGAGCAAATCAAATTCAGACTGTAGTTTAACCCTTTTGATATACAGGTCTGGACTGGGAGAGTTGGAATACTCTATCTATGCTGAGAATTGCATCAATTAGCTCCTTATGTTTTTGTTTATTTTTCCTGGCTAGATGTATGCTGTACGAGATAATTTCTCCCCTTGTTACTGCTTTTAAAGTTTCCCATAATAAAGAGGGTGAAGTTGACTCAGTCTTGTTAATCTCAAGGAAGGCACTGATTCTTTTTGAGATAAAGTCACAGAACTCCTCACTAGCTAGTAGACCTGTATCGAATCTCCATTGGCTCTTAGCATTGGGCGCGAGTGCTAAATCCAAAATAAGCGGAGCGTGATCGGAAATAATCATAGCAGAATACTCAGTAGATTTCACAGCAGAGAGAAGAGCCCTGTCTACACAAAAATAGTTAATACGAGAATAAGCTTGGTGTACCTTCGAGAAATAGGAGAATTCCTTTGTGACTGGATGAAAAAAATGCCAGGGATCTATGCAGCCCAATTGACTCATGAGGGATGATAGTATCTTTGACATGGTGGAGGGTGTGAGTGTTCTAGGGTGTGAGCAGTCAAGTTTAGGGTCTATCACTAAATTCATGTCCCCCCCTAAAATAAGATGGTGGGTATCCAAATTTGGAATATTGGAAAAAAGGGTGGTCATAAAGTATGGGTTGTCCCAGTTAGGGGCATAAACACTGGCCAACACCACTGAAGTCTGATATAATGTACCACTTTATGATATAACGCCCTCCTGGGTCAGAAATAATCTGTGTGGAGGAGAACTGGACACGTTTGTTAATCACAATAGCAGCGCCCCTGGATTTGCTAAGAGCTGAATAGAATATTTGCCCAATCCAGGGTTTACGCATTCTGTTATGATCACTTACACGCAGATGAGTCTCTTGAAGGAAAGCGATGTCGGTGTTAAGCCCCATAAGGTGTGAAAACGCTTTATTGCCCCCCCCCCCAATCAACAGACATTCCAACTCACCAGTCTAATAGAAGACCCATCTGTTCCTCTCTGAGGTGTACTTGGATTAGCCATTGATCACGTCTAAAGCGTTTAAGATAGAAGCAGAAATGAGGTGACCATCCCGGAAGCATCTTAGGGACATTAACATATTCTCCCCCAAAAGCAAAAACATAACTTTACACAGTGAATTCATTTGAAATCAATCAACAAATAATTTCCTAAGCTCGCCATAACAGAACAAGACGAGTTGCAGGATAGGATAGTACACAACCGATTTGCTATGCAGCGGATTTCGCCTCTTGACAGTCCAGAATGTACGCCATATGAACACTTTTAACGGTTAAATGGAGACACTGTAACAGGAATTGAAGAGCAGACAGAGATAGCAGGCCAGCCGAACTGATAATGTTTTGGGAAAGAAATAAGAGAGAAAAAATAAAATCAAAGAAGAAAAGAGAAAAGGGAAAAAAAATAAATGAAGAGACAAAAAACAGTGCAAGTTGTTAGTATGAAACAGCTCAGCGGCTACCTCTGTATCAGACTAGATATATACTCTGGCTAGATTGCCCGTAGTAAAAGCGGCAGAACACTTACAAATAATAGCAATTCACAACTGGAACTTTTTGAAGAAAAATCGAGAATTAAAAAAGAATAAAATGAATTCAATTAAATTAGCCCACTAGGGGTGCTACAGTTCACGCAAAGAAAGCGATGGATTTCATAGAAAATTTCCTATGAAACAATGCGGAAATGCAACAACGCAGAAACAGTTAACGCCGTGGATGGGCCGTGCAGGCTAGATGGAAGCAGAAGTAAGTTTAACCCTTGTAAGCTGCACAAAGGCTGCACAACTTAAGCAAAGCCTCGGATCAAGAACGTCAGTGATATAAAACAATGGAGAAGATGATAAAGCAAGGACAATAAAACACTATCATATATAACATGTAATTCAAATAGTGCATGACTTAGATTACTGCTCATATTCACCTAAGAGGCAAAATACTAGAACTAACTTCCTCAGCCTGTTTAGACATTATATTCGTGTCTTACCAGCAAGGAGAGATAAAATAAAGACCCATATAAAGTCAAGTAAATCCGTGGCCATGACGCTTACTTAGCTTCAGTCGTACACGAGTCAGTATGTATGTGTTTTTGGTAGAACTGCTCAGCTTGCTCCGGGGAGTCAAAGAAATTATCCACGGCATTGAAGGTGATGCACAGCCGGGCAGGCTATAGCTTGCTGAAACGTATGCCTTTCCGAAAGAGCGAGGATTTCACCGCGTTAAAAGCGGTTCGCTTCCTCGCCACTGTAGCGCTGAAGTTCTCATAAAACTTGGTGTTGTGGCCTCGATAGACCACATCGCGGTGTTCCTTTGCCCATTGCAGCACTCTCTTCTTTTCGGTGTATCGATGAAAGCGCACTATCACAGGGCGAGACCCTTGGCGAGGCTTCGGTCCGATACTGCGATGGGCCCGGTCAAGATCAGGGCCGGATTCCGGCAGCGCCCCCCAACGACTTCCTTGAATAAATCTGCCATGAATTTTCTGGAATCCTTGCCTTCAATACCCTCAGGCAGACCAGTAACTCTTAAGTTCTGACGCTTTGAACGACAAATCCGATCCTCCACAGCCGTTTGGAGTTTAGTTTGCGCTTCTGTCATCGAAGCCACCTTAGACCGCAGCTGCACGATTCCTTGCTCCAGGCTCGTAATGTTGTCCGAGTGAGTCGAGAGGGTAGTTTCCATCTCCGATAGAGTACAGGTGTGTTTGACCACGGTTGTGGTAATGGATTCAAGAACTGAATGAATCAGGGCAAGCGCCTCGTTCATCTTGGCTGTGAGTTCAGCAGTCATGCTTTTCCTGGATTTTTCCAGCTCAATGATCAGCGTCTCCAGCGTGAGAGGGGGCCTGGTCGCCTTCTTGTTAACATTAGCCTCGTCTTCGGAGAACAAAGTCCGCTGCGCCTGACTTTTTCCTCTCGCTCGGGTTGATGTGGTCATTTTGATGCAAACTAGCTGATTAAATCAAACCGTTACACTAAAGGTAGACTTTAAATAAAGCCGTAATTAACAAAAATCGCTGAAATTGTACGAGAGGCGAACGCCGTACGTCTTTCCACTACATCGTCCAACCAGAAGTCGGCCGATCAGTATAGTTGATGGGCTGGTCTTCCGAGAGTTCTGTCTATCACATAATTGAGCTAAACCAGTAGGAATATTACCTGATCTGTATAAAAATAACACATAAATTACGAATCATTAACCTCGCTCCGAGAGACCGCATGTTCTCATTTCTCACTCTGGCGTCAACCGCAGCACAGAGAGAGACAGACAGATAGACAGACGGAAGACATACTGTTGATCCCTCGCAGCTGTCAATCAAACTCTTTATGTCATGTCACACTGAGCTCTGCCTCTCCAACACTTTACTGCAGTGGTAGGCCGGACCAGGTAAATGAAGTTCTACAGTATAGGACATCATTTTATTTGTTTTTTTTGGAATGTGTAGGTATGTAGATCTTTTAAAAGACAAGGCATCCAAAATCATAGCCAACCCACTCCCCTCAGTTGAATCTCTACATACTAACCTGACTGTAAAGCAAGCAAAGAAGATCGTCTCCGACCCCTCACATCCTGCTCATCACCTCTTTCAGCTCCTTCCCTCAGGGAGGCGCTACAGGTCACTGTCCACTAGGACTAAACGCTTCACAAACAGTTTTTCCCTCTAGCCATCAGGACTCTGAATTCCTCCCTATAGTCGCTCCTCACACACCACTGGCATAAACACCACCATTCACCTGACTGTTATGCGTGATGTGTTTGTTTCTGTTATTATGTGACTATATTGTTTGTGATAATGTGTGGAGTGTCTGTTATTGTCCATGGATGTATTGTGTTGCAGTTTTATGTGTACCAAAAACAAATTCCACTGGCCTTGGACATGTGGCTAATTAACAGTCTAATCTAATCTAATGTTGACATTGAAATGAATATACCCGTACAAGTCGTTATGTCTCTGGTTGTATTGGTTTGCCCTCTTATGGACACAATGCACAAAAATATATTCGAATGGGGTCTGCGGTGGTGTAGCGGTCTAAACATCGGCTTTGTGTCAATGCAGTTGCTCACTGGGGACTGGGGTTCGCGCCCCGGTCTCGTCAGATCCGACTATGGCCGGACTCGATGAAGCAGCAATCATTGGCAACGCTGTCTTCGGGAGGGGGGCAGAGTCGGCTTGTGTTCGTCACGTGAATGCGTCTCTGTGTGTGTCGGAAAAAACAGTGGTTCGGCCTGGAGTCGCCTTGTCACGGAAGTGGGGAGGCGGTCTCCTTCGAGACTGCCGGCCGGAGAGATGCAGTTGGCGAACGCATGCAGTACGAGGGTGGGTGTTTGAATTAAAATAGGGATCGATTGGCCACTAAATTGGGAGAAAAAAGGGAAAAATCAGAAATAAATTTAAAATATATATATATATATATATATATATATATATATTCGAATGGGTTCGAACCTATGACTCGAAGCTACATCATAGGATGCACTGGGACACATTGTCAGTGATGTTTCCAGAGGTCCTCGGGTCTTTCGACATCATACACCTTCTCTCAGGTGACGCAGCTAGGGTTGGCCAGGCCCTGGCTTGTGTCCCAGCAGCACTGGCCCACAGATCACTTCTTCTGATCCAAAGCCATCTGGTGGCCCTCTATGCAGCCTCCGTGGAAGACTTGGTGGCTTTCCTTTTAGCACCCCCAGTGATGCCAAGCAGAGTGTAGAGCTTGCTCAGTGAGCGGCCAAAAAAGCCTCTACACTTCAATGTGGTGTAGAGGCTTTGCTATGTTTGCTTTTTATGAGGAATAATCGAACGTCGTTTCTGGCCAGTTTTGACAGCACTAACACAAAAACAGTATACACACATACAGATATACACATACAGCTAGACACACGTGCAACATTTTCCATCAGTCCAGATACTTGCTGGTTTCCCTCCTGTGAATGCTTCTGTCTCCAACATGAAAAATACATGGATGGTGTTGAATTATATTATTTAAAATAAAAAGGGGAAAACTGGATACCCCAATTACTTTCTAACCAAAAATAATAAAACTATTGTGGAGTATGTAAGAAAGGAGGCGAGTCCACTTCTCCTTTGACCACACAGCCGTGGGGTCGTTTATTTCCTCCAACCACCTCAAAGTAAACAGTTTAATATCTTAAAACCTCAGCCTCGTGTCTACCCACAATACCCCTTTCTAACCCCCGCCCACTGTCTTAAAGGGACCGTCTCTGGCTCGCATGGTGAATATCTAACCTCTAATAGCTCTTTTCCACCAACAGGAAACGGGTTCGGTGCCAATTCGCAAACCCTTTTTTGAACGGTTCAGAGTATTTCGACCAAAAATAAATTGGTTGCGAACCCGAAAAGTTGGTTCCGAACCAGCACCAAAAAATAGCAGGTTTTTCAGCACGAATCGTGATGACATCAGTGGGCGCGTGACATTCCAGAGGAAAAAGAGAGGAGATAGCTTAATGGTAGATAATGGCGAAATCAGCAGATAACAAGGGTGTGCAGTGGTCAGCTGAGGAAACCCAGTGTTTGGTTGTTATCTAGGCATCTCCCAAGTTTCAGGAGAAACTAGAGAGTAGCACGAGAAAGAGTAAGATGTATGGCAAATTAGTAGAAGAGATGGCCAAGAATGGGTTCACTCCAACGCAAGAACAAATTATCAACAAGTTAAAAAAACT
The DNA here is from genome assembly GCA_022114975.2 of Lampris megalopsis. NCBI lineage: Eukaryota > Metazoa > Chordata > Actinopteri > Lampriformes > Lampridae > Lampris > Lampris megalopsis. Next base: position 53,290 of record JAJHIY020002190.1, on the reverse strand, counting down.
TAAGGACTACCGAGGCGATAAAAAGAGTTGTCCAAAAGTGGAGTTGGACGACGTAATAATATGATGCTGTGCCATGTCCAAGGTTACTGAGCCGTGGTCTGCTCGTCAGCAGCGCCACCTAGCGGCAATCTCCGAGTTCACAACGGACATTCAGCATGTGGCCGGGAAGTCCAACCCTGTTGCTGATTGTCTGTCGCGTGTGCTTGTGTGTCCTGTGCACCTCGGTGTGGATTTCTCCGCTATGGCTGCCGACCAGCCCAGCGACCCAGACGTCCCTGCCCTTAGGTCAACGCGTACCAGCCTCAAGCTAGAGGACGCTGTGATGCAGGAAGGCAGTCCTGCCCTCCTCTGCGATGTCTCCACCGGCCGTCCCCGCCCCGTTGTTCCAGTGGCCTGGCACCGTCGAGTTTTCGATTCGATTCACTCCCTCTCGCACGCTGGAGTTCGGGCGTTGGTGAAGTTGGTCGGTTCCAAGTTCGTCTGGCCTGGCCTCCGCAAGGACGTCAAGGGGTGGGCAGCTGCATGTGTAGCGTGCCAGCGCGCTAAGGTCCACCAGCACACTAAGTCGCCCCTCGAACCGTTTCCGATCCCGGCCAGACGTTTCGACCACGTGCATGTGGACCTGGTGGGCCCTCTACCTTCTTCACAGGGTTTTACGCACCTGCTCACAATGGTAGATCGGACCACCAGGTGGCCAGAGGCTGTCCCTCTGTCCTCCACAACATCCTCCGATGTTGCACGCGCTTTTCTTTCCTCCTGGGTCGCCCGTTTCGGCGCTCCGTCAGATATCACCTCAGACAGGGGCCCCCAGTTCATGTCAGAGCTCTGGTCGGCACTTGCACGATCCTTGGGTGTGCAGGTACACCACACTACCGCGTACCACCCTCAGGCTAACGGCTTGTGTGAACGTTTTCACCGGTCGCTCAAGGCAGCGCTGCGTGCTGCGCTCTCGGATGGTAACTGGGTGGACCGTTTACCTTGGGTTATGCTAGGGTTGCGTTCGGCTCCTAAGGAGGACCTCGACGCTTTGCCCGCTGAGCTGGTGCTCGGTCAGCCGCTCCGCGTCCCTGGGGAATTTTTGCCTGGGAGTTCCGCTCCTCGACCCCGTCCGGCTGTTTATCCTTTTTTGTCCGACAGCACTCGGGTTCCAGGCCCCGTTCACCACTGTTTTCCGTGGTCGTTCGTGCCTGCGGAGCTCATGTCGGCTCGTTTTGTTTTTGTACAGCATGACGCTCACCGCTCGCCCCTCCAACCCCCATACGATGGCCCATTTCGGGTTCTTGAGACGGGTCCTAAGGGTTTTGTGCTGGATATGGGTGGGTGTAGGGAGCGTGTCACGCTTGATAGGCTTAAACCGGCGCACAGGGTGGCAGGCGAAGTTGTGTTTCTGGCCCAGGTTCCCCGTCGGGGTCGTCCTCCTTCCAGGACCCCGGCAGTGTCTTCACGGGTTCAGCATTCTGCTTCTCAGCCGGCTTTGGACTGTGTTTCGCCTACTGTTTTGGCTGAGGGACGGCGCAGCCGTTATGGCAGGCTGCTTAAGCCTCCAGTGAGACACTAATTTTCTTTCCAGGAGTCCCTTCTGGGTGTTCGGGGGGGGGGTTGTGTGGCTGACACTAGGGGCTATGCCTCTCACCCAGCAGGACTGTGAGCTGGGGGTGTGGTTTACGTTCCCGGGCTCGCTGGTGCAGGGTTGTTCCTGCTGCAGTTTTGGTTTTTGGAGTTGAGGAATAAACATCTAACTCGCCTTGGTCTGCTGTGTTTTTCCTCATCCTGCCACAATGCTATATTATTGCTAGCTAGTGGGCTTCAGCGGGCTGTAGCTAATGTTTACATCCGGTGTGCAACGCACACAGTCCCCCGTTGATGGCGTACAACAGTTCCACTAAAAACTGGTCGAAACACGGGCCCGTTCACCACACAACACCAAGGTTCTCAGAATCCTGAACGGAACCGGTGCCTGAACCAGAGCTACTTTGGTCGAAAAGGGCTGCAAGTAGGTCTACACACGCCCCCCCAGAATTCACCATTAGAAAAAGAAAAAAAATCAATGTGGCCGGGAACGAATAATGCAGCCAAAATGGCTCCTCTTGAAGGGTGTAGGGGCAGGGGGGCATCCACGCCGAGGGGGCTGGGCCAGTTGAACCAACCTGTCCAAGTCCAGGTGAGCCGGCTTGAGGCGGTCCACCGAAACCCGCTCCTGCTTACCACCGACATCCACCACAAAGTTCTTAGCCTCCACCTCCAGGACACGGAAGGGGCCATCGTAGGGGGGCCACAGGAGGGTATGGTGGGTGTCGTGCCGGATGAAGACATACCCGGCCGACTGCAGGTCCTTGGGGATGTAAGGCTGAGGGAGGCCTTGCCATGAAGTTGGGACTGGAGTGAAAACGCCAGCGCTGTCCTGGAACACAGCCTGTTGGCGGGCAGCAGACCAGGGTGCCGCGCCGTCTGGGAGAAGTTCCCCCGGGACCCACAGTGGCTGGCCATAAACCAGCTCAGCCGACGAGGACTGGAGGTCTTCCTTAGGGGCGGTCTGCAGGCCAAGCATGACCCATGGGAGCCGGTCGACCCAGCTACTGTTTGTGAGGCTGGCCCGAAGAGCGGCCTTCACAGAACGATGAAACCACAATAAACTATTGCCCTGCGGGTTGTACCCTGTGGTGCGGTGCAGCTTCACCCCTAGGCTTTCAGCGACTGCAGTCCAGAGCTTGGATGTGAACTGTGGGCCTGGTCAGGTGGTGTGCCAAACCGGGCTACCCAGGACCCGATGAATGCCCAGGCCACCTCAGCAGACGTGGTGGTTGACAACAGAATGGCCTCTGGCCACCTAGTGGTCCTGTCCACCATGGTAAGGAGATGAGTGAAACCACAAGAGGAGGGAAGGGATCCTACTAGGTCCACATTGACATGGTCAAAACGCCTCCCAGGCACTGGGAACAGCGCCAGGGGTGCCTTGATGTGGCGGTGAACCTTGGAGTGCTGACACACTACGCAGGTGCCTGCCCAGTCCTTGACGTCCTTCTTGAGGCCATGCCAGACGAACTTGGCCCCCACCAGCGTCATTGATGCCTTCACGCCTGGGTGTGAAAGGCCATGGATGGCGTCGAAAACCTGTCACCACCAGCCCGTGGGCACCGTGGGCTGGGTCTGACCCGTGGAGATGTCACAGAGAAGCATGGCCCCGGCGTCGTCGAACACCACATCCTTCAACTGCAGCCCGGTGTCAGCAGTCCGGTAGGCCTGCACTTCTGTGTCAGCAGCTTGGTCTGCAGCCATGGCTGCAGTCGAGTCCCAAGTGGGCGGCCCCCAACATCTCCCGGGAGAGACGGTCAACGATGAAGTTGTCCTTGCCGGCGACATGCCGGGTGTCAGGAGACGGCGTCAATCAAACAGCGGTTTTCAACATCTACCAACAGTTCATAAGCATGCAGGAAATCCACACCCAGGAGGGGCATGGACACCTTCGCCATTACAAAGTCCCAGCTTAACCGCCGACCTCCAGAAACCACCTCCACATACCTCGTGCCATAGGTGCATACGGGGGTGCCATTAACAGCATCCATGGCGGGGGCAAATCCGCCGGCCATCGCGTCCTCTGGTGTTGCAGGCAGGATGCTCCGCTGCGTGCCCAAATCAACTAGCAACCGCCGGCCAGAGATGGTGTCCTGAATAAAGAGCAGCCTGCCTTCCTGGCCAACGCTCAGGGCTACCGCTGAGCGCCGGCCCTGGCTTTTCCCGCCTCGCTGAAAGTGCATGGTGCACGGCATTGCTTGGCTTTGGTTCCAAATCTAGCATGGTAGAAGCACAGTCCCCCTGAGTTCTGTTGCCGACGAGAAACTGCTGCTGTGGCGACGCCTGCAGCCTCAACCGGCGGTGGTGGAAGAGCATGGGCAGGCAAACTCTTAAGTCTTACTCTTAAGTCTGTTTGTGCTGGGGACCTGATCCTTAGGGTGGACCAACTAATGGCGCAGCGTGTTTTGGGGTTTAAAAGATGTTATAGGTCACTGAGTTAATCATACAACTAATAGGCAGTACTGGCACATCCTGTTTATGTATCTTAGGTCAGTGTTTCCCAACCCAGTCCCCAAGGAACCCCTGTCCTGCAGATTTTCTTTGCAACCCTGAATAGGTACCTGTTTGTAGTTATTCAACCAATCAGCAATTAATTATGTCAGAGGTTGCACACCTTGCATAATTAAGTGCTGTGAGATGATTGGTTGAGTAAGTACAAGAAGGGCTACCTATGCAAGGTTACAATGAAAATCTGCAGGATAGGGGTTCCTTGACTGGGTTGGGAAACGCTGTCTTAGGTAAACCATACAGACTAGGTGTAGCGCCCCCTGGGTATAATCTGTGGTACAAAACTCTGTCATTAGCGTTGTCCTGTTCTAACAGCATCAGACAATCTATCACCTTTTTCTTGTGACCACTGCCTGGATCTGGTTTCAGGGGCTCATAAGTCTTCATGTGGCTAAGTAACATCATAACTTCCTCATGATAGTCTGTCTGGTTTAATACAACAGTGCATCTGCCTTTGTCTGCTGGAAGGATGATGATGTTATTGTCCTTACTGAGAGACGTGAGAGGTTTCCTCTCGTCTCTGCTGATGTTGGATGGGAGCGCCTTCAGATTGCTGAGGCAGGCTGAAACTTTCATCTGCAGTTGCTCCACTTCCGTGGCCATGATGTTGTTTTTACAGATCACCCACTTGTCCACATCGCCAGCATGTGTCTGGTGTCCGTCTCTGTCTGCCGTTGAGGGCACCGTCCATTGTCTGCTGATGTCTCTGACCTGCAGCAATTAGTTCAAACTTCTTTTGTTGCCTGGTTTTCGACTTTCCATGTTTTGTTAGACAAGCCTTCTTTGTGAACTCAATCACATGTTGGAAAGTGGTCTCATCTGGACTTGACGTTAGTCTCTGTTGGATCAGCTCCTCTGGCTTTCAAAGCGCCGATGGTAAAATTTGTTTATCTCACCCGTTCATTCAACCGCTGGCTCCGTGCCTTCTGAAGGATAAAATTATAGTAATAATAAACATTTTATTTAAAGGCACCTTTCATGAGACTCAAGGTCACCTTACATAAAATACAATAAAACAAAGCAGTAAAAACATCAGTGCAATCAACAATAAAACACACAATAAGCAATAGAGCATACATCAGCAGGAGGTTAAAAAAAAGATGAATTTGATGCTGTTAATGCTGCTAAAGTGAGTATACTGGTTTTAAAAGGTGGGTTTTAAGAACAGTTCTGAATTCTGTAGTGGAGTCCAGTAAGCGGGTGTGATGGGGAATGGAGTTCCAGAGTTTGGGTGCAGCATAGGAGAAAACCCTGGTACCCATTGTGTTGAGGTCGATGGCTGGTAGTGCCAATAGACCTACTGGTGAAGACCGCAGGGAGCGAGATGGAGTGTAATTCTCAAGGAGGTCTGTGAGATAAGCAGCGGATAGATTATGAAGAGCTTTGAATGTTAATAATACAATTTTGAAATTGGTACGCTGTGACACAGGAAGCCATTGTAATTGAATCAGCAGGGGAGAGACATGGTCAGTGGACTTTGAACACATTATAATCCTGGCTGCAGAATTCTGGATGAGTTGAAGTTGGGGAATAAGTTTGTTGGGGATGCCTGCCAGGATCGCATTGCAGTAGTCGATGCGTGATGTGACCAAAGCATTGACTAAGACTTCTGAGGAGTGTTGTGTTAAAGCAGGGCGTAGTCTGGAGATGTTTCGCAGATGGAAAAAGGCAATCTGGGAGACATTGTTTATATGACTGGAAAAGGAAAGAGTAATATATAGGATAACACCAAGTCTCTTAGCTTGAGCTGAGACAGGTATGGTGGCTCCAGCAATGAGGAGTGAGCAAATATTAGTTTTTGAGTGTAAATTTAGTGCCAATGAGGAGTAGCTCAGTTTTGCTACTGTTGAATTTCAGATGATAGTTAGTCATCCATATCTGTATATCATGGAGACAAGCAGTGAAGGTACTGGAGGGGAGAGTGGATGTGGGCTTAGTGGACACATAAAGCTGTGTGTCATCAGCGTAGCAGTAGAAATAGATACCATAGTGCCAGAAGATGTTGCCAAGAGGGAGGTTATAAATAATAAACAGGAGTGACCCCCCCCCCCAACACTGAACCCTGCGGAACTCCATGAGGAACTATCGAACTTTCTGACCGGTAATTCTGAATTTTTAGAATCTTGTTAACTTGGTAGCCCTTGACCGGAGATTTTATTTGCAGGTTCTTTGGTGTAATCGTGCTCTGTCTGCACCTGAGGTTGAATCTCAGGTGGTTCCTGTAGTCTGCCATCTTACATGCCATTTGCTTATACTCATGTACAAGTTTAAGGCAATCCTTGCTGAAATGAGTCAAAATGTCTTGATGCAAGCTCAATAATCGAGGTAAGGAAATCCTAGAAGTTGAATCAGTTCATCTGGACACAACATTTAGTGGGGGAAATGTTTTGTGAGGGCAGTTCTTTTATGATGTTTGCTGACTTTTAATATTTGACCATGTATGACCTATACCATATACTGGACACAATGTTTAATAGGAGAAACTCAGCCAAGGGACTTAATCAGTCTCAACTGACAGTTATGGAACTGTGCTGTTTACAAGGTTGGGGGATACCTGCAGTCAGTTCAGACTGATGATGTCACTTGGGTGAGTGATGAAACGTTTCTCCCACTAAACATTGTGTCCAGATTAACTGATTAACCTTTCTGTGATTTCTTTACCTGGATTGAGCATGCATTAAGACTGAAAAATCGTTAGGTTTTCACTGCAGACACCATGCTTTTGAGTATGGTGAGGGAGGGCAGTGTTGGGGGGGGGGGGTCCTCCTGAAGTCCACCGTCATCTCCAGAGTTTTGAGCGTGTTCTGCTGCAGGTTGTTATGGCTACACCAGAGGGCCAGACATCAGATTGAAGAGACACCGTCAGTCTGTGATATCAGTGCTAGCTCAGTTTAGCTCTTTGTTCCTTTGTCAGTGTCATTATCCACAATGTCGTATGTGAGCTCATTTTTGTGTGTGTGTGTGTGTTTCAGGAGCAGTTGAACAGATATGAGAGAGCCATCTATGCTGGTCTCAGTGGTAACCTCAAACCGGTACGCGGTGTGTGTACATGCATGCTTAGTTTCAAATACAAACTTCCTAACATCAGGAAAGGAATTAAATTTTGTGTGTGTGTGTGTGGGTGTGTGTGGCTGGGTGTACATATATTGGTGTGTTAGCTACTAGCAGTGTGCGAGTCCTGGGAAGACAGTGTGTGGGCCTACTTCAGGGTGATGGTTGACACGCTGGTGGAACAGGAAGTGACGTCATCAGGCATGGCCCACCAGGAAGTTGATACACTGCCTCGAGAATACCTGCAGTCAAAGTGAGATATGCAAACACACACACACTGCACACTGCACAGACGGCGAGGTTGTTGCGTGGACTGCAGGCGTGTTCTCTGGTTGAAATGGGCGGAGTCAGCGGTAGGCCATAGATGCATCAGGAAATTAAGCATCTTTTTTGATGTTTGTGATGATTGGAAACCAGCCTAATTCTGGTCTAAATGCATCTGTTCGTATTTTCCTTTGGACATTTAGGATATATCTGCAAAATTCTGTGTGTAGTGTCTGTTAGATGTTTGTCCTATCTGGTGTAGTTTGGTGACTGAATGGACCAAATATACCACCGTATTTTGATTGGAATACTGATGTCTTACAGTTGTGCTCTACATCCTTTTTCTTTAGTGCATTTTCTGTCATACACTGTCATACAAAGACAGGCTGATGCAGAAACAGTCTGGTGCTACAAGAGTGAACTGTCTTTCTGTCTGTTTCTCTCTAGTTGGACTATGGAAAAGGTGTTTGAGGAGCTTCAGGCAACAGAATCAAAGGTCACACTCACACACACTGTAGTGTGGACTCATAGTGGGATGTTTAGAAGATACAACAGAACAAGTCAAGATTAAATATTACTGTTCTCTATCTTTCTGCTGAACTCCTTCATCTTGCAGCTTCTTAGCAAGCTAACCCTAACCGACACATCCCACTATAAACCCACAAGGCATTGCTCCAATAACCTCATTTCCTCATTTGGCCTTTCATGTCAACCTAAATGTTTGCTTAGTCCTTGTCAACAAACAAACAAACAAACGGAACTTATCATGATGTAATGATGTGTTGGTCCATCTGGATGATATTTGTGTGAATGATTCACTTCCCAAAACAGCCTTATGTGTATGTGTGTTCCAGAGAGTTTTGGAAGAGACCAAAGAGCACTACCACCTGATCCAGAAGTTTGTCATACTGGGAGACCTGGACGGTAAGACATCATGTCCTCTGACTCTTTAACCCATGTAGACTTTCTTCCAGGCCTTATTTATTTTGCTAACCGTTACCACATGAGAGAAGTTAAATGTTGGCAGGTAATGCTAACCATTACTACATGAGAGAAGTTAAATGTTGGCAGGTAATGCTAACCATTACCACATGAGAGAAGTTAAATGTTGGCAGGTAATGCTAACCGTTACCACATGAGAGAAGTTACATGTTAGCAGGTAATGCTAACCGTGGAGCTGCAGGTGGCAGAGTTGAAGATGATAATGGTGATTTTCATTGGGAGTGATGAAGAAGGACAGGATTAGGAACGAGTATATTAGAGGGACAGCTCAGGTTGGACGGTTTGGAGACAAAGCAAGAGAGATAACATTGAGATGGCTTCGACATGTGTGGAGGAGAGATGCTGGGTATATTGGGAGAAGGATGCTGAATATGGAGCTGCCAGGGAAGAGGAGAAGAGGAAGGCCAAAGAGGAGGTTTATGGATGTGGTGAGGGAGGACATGCAGGTGGCTGGTGTGACAGAGGAAGATGCAGAGGACAGGAAGAGATGGAAACCAATGATCCGCTGTGGTGACCCCTAACAGGAGCAGCCGAAAGTAGTAGTAGTAGTTGATATGCCATGCCCATTTTTGTATTTGTAGTGCCCCCTAGTGGTCGATGTAAATTAAACTTTCAGGGAATGTTTCAGTTGCTTATGTGGACATATACTGCAAGTTTGGTGATGATTGGCACAATGGTTGATGAACTTGGTCTATTTATATGCTGAGCCACGCCCTTTTAAAGTTTATTGGTCAATATCTTGGAAACTAAATAAGATATCAACAAGTTTTATGTAACTTTGGATAAGCTTGGTTCAATAATTAGCCACAGAAAATTTGGTAGCAATTGGACCAAAAATTTAGGAGGAAATGTCAGATGTGTTTTTCAAAAAAAATTCAAAATGGCAGAAAATCTAGTCAGGCGGACTTTAGTAGTTTTTGAGGCAAATTTGTAAAGTGAGGATAGATCAGGGGTGGCTAACCATGTGCCATTGAGAGCCATGTGTTTGCAGGTTTTCATTCCAACCTTACTCCACAGCAGGTGATTTCACTGAGACATTCTTACCGTTTGGTTGAAGTGTTGCTAATCAGTGAAATCCCCTGCTGTGGAGTCCAGTTGGAATAAACCTATATACACATGACTCTCCGTTGGGGATAGACAGTTGGAATAAACCTACATACACATGACTCTCCATTGGGGATAGACAGTTGGAGTAAACCTGCATACACATGACTCTCCATTGGGGATAGACAGTTGGAAAAAACCTACATACACATGACTCTCCATTGGGGATAGACAGTTTGAATAAACGTACATACACATGACTCTCCGTTGGGGATAGAAGACAGTTGGAATAAACCTACATACACATGACTCTGTCAGGGATAGACAGTTGGAATAAACCTACATACACATGACTCTCCATTGGGGATAGACAGTTGGAATAAACCTACATACACATGACTCTCCGTTGGGGATAGACAGTTGGAATAAACCTACATACACATGACTCTCCGTTGGGGATAGACAGTTGGAATAAACCTACATACACATGACTCTCCATTGGGGATAGACAGTTGGGATAAACATACATACACATGACTCTCCATTGGGGATAGACAGTTGGAATAAACCTACATACACATGACTCTCCATTGGGGATAGACAGTTGGGATAAACGTACATACACATGACTCTCCGTTGGGGATAGACAGTTGGAATAAACCTACATACACATGACTCTCTTTTGGGGATAGACAGTTGGAATAAACCTACATACACATGACTGTCCGTTGGGGATAGACAGTTGGAATAAAACTACATACACATGACTCTCCGTTGGGGATAGACAGTTGGAATAAACCTACATACACATGACTCTGCGTTGGGGATAGAAGACATTTGGAATAAACCTACATACACATGATTCTCCGTCAGAGATAGGCAGTTGGAATAAACCTACATACACATGACTCTCTGTCAGGGATAGACAGTTGGAATAAACCTACATACACATGACTCTCCATTGGTGATAGACAGTTGGAATAAACCTACATACACATGACTCTCCGTTGGGGATAGACGGTTGGAATAAACCTACATACACATGACTCTCCGTTGGGGATAGACAGTTGGAATAAACCTACATACACTTGACTCTTCGTTGGGGATAGAAAGTTGGAATAAACCTACATACACATGACTCTCCGTTGGGGATAGACAGTTGGAATAAACCTACATACACATGACTCTCCGTTGGGGATAGACAGTTGGAATAAACCTACATACACATGACTCTCCGTTGGGGATAGACAGTTGGAATAAACCTACATACACATGACTCTGCGTTGGGGATAGACAGTTGGAATAAAACTACATACACATGACTCTCCGTTGGGGATAGACGGTTGGAATAAACCTACATACACACGACTCTCCGTTGGGGATAGACAGTTGGAATAAACCTACATACACATGACTCTCCTTTGGGGATAGACAGTTGGAATAAACCTACATACACATGACTCTCCGTTGGGGATAGACGGTTGGAATAAACCTACATACACACGACTCTCCGTTGGGGATAGACAGTTGGAATAAACCTACATACACATGACTCTCCTTTGGGGATAGACAGTTGGAATAAACCTACATACACATGACTCTCCGTTGGGGATAGACAGTTGGAATAAACCTACATACACATGACTCTCCGTTGGGGATAAACGGTTGGAATAAACCTACATACACATGACTCTCCGTTGGGGATAGACAGTTTGAATAAACCTACATACACATGACTCTCCATTGGGGATAGACAGTTGGAATAAACCTACATACTGATGACTCTCCGTTGGGGATAGACAGTTGGAATAAACCTACATACACATGACTCTCCGTTGGGGATAGACAGTTGGAATAAACCTACATACACATGACTCTCCGTTGGGGATAGACGGTTTGAATAAACCTACATACACATGACTCTCCATTGGGGATAGACAGTTGGAATAAACCTACATACACATGACTCCATTGCACATGGTTAGCCACCACCGGGATAGATGGATGTCTGTAGTAAATTTTGTGTAAATGGGACTCACAGTCTAGGAATTCTGACTTTTCAAAGCTGACCTTAAATTATGGTGCCCCCATCAAGCCCTTCTAAAAATTTGTGGTGATGGTGATAATGAGCTCAACCCTGCAGTAGGCATCACATGGCCACGGTATTGCGGTTATCGTCACAACCCTAGTGAGTGTTCTGCTGGTTTACTGCTGATATAGAACACAACAAAAGATCACATCACCTAACATTGCTAATGAGCTCTTAGACCCACAAAACGCTTAAAAATAACGCACACTTTACACCAATTACTGAACACTTTAAATGACTAACGAATGTCACTGTGAAATCAGTCCTTGCTATCTCTCTCTCTGTCAATCAGGCTTGCTAGAGGAGTTCAGTGATTGGCTGACAGGCTCTAAGCCCCTCCCCTCTCACCTTTTGCGATTTATGACTCACCTGGTGCTGTTCTACCGCTGTCTGGGAATGGCCCTCAAGGTACACGCATACACACAAGTTCAAACACACACACAGCAGAGGAAAATGTGCTGTACTTTGGGTAAAAGTGTTTGAGTGGTGGGGCTCAAAAGCAACAATGATGAGTCTGCATACAGAACTGGCATTGAACCGCCAGTACACTTGTGCCACAACCACAACCTGCCTGTAAATGTTGACAAAACGAGACGATTGGTGACTTCAGGAGCAGTTGCACCACTCACACTCCACTGAACATCGATGGCTCTGCTTTAGCAACTAGGAGTGGAGCGGTACCCAAGAGTCACAGTTCGCTACCTACCTCGGTTGTGACGTCACGGTTCGGTACCTACCTCGGTTGTGACGTCACGGTTCGGTACCTATCTCGTTTTTGAAGACATGGTTCGCTACCTACCTCGTTTTTGAAGACATGGTTCGGTGCCTACCTTGTTTTTGAAGACATGGTTTGGTACCTACCTTGGTTTTGAAGTCACGGTACAGTACCTACCTCAGTTGTGAAGTCACAGTTCGGTACATTTTCGGTCAGTAGACATGCAGAACATGACATTTCTTTTCATTTATTATGAGTTTAACTTGGAAACATATAAACTTGAACAAAGTTGTAAACAGTGGCAAACTGGCCATAATTTCCCGAATACATTGGGAATGCTTATGAAGGCACATAGTACCTTTCTAATGGGGCCCAGTGACTTTCAACACGAGTTTAAAACCTGCATTATCTTCAACAGAGCATGGTAGCAGATCTGATGCCAAAAGAGCACCGGTGGCATTTGTTACTGCTTTTGCCTGGTCTGCATGAGCAGGGCAAGATGCGTAAATGCCACGGGGAGCAGTGTTGTTTTGTGCTGGTACTGCTAATAGTCACATTTGGATGATGCCGTCCCAGATGAGTCATCGCGTTCCACGTACTGCCACACTCCCGACAGCGTTAAACAACACCGGCATGCTGCCCACTTCCTGCCCACGTGTCTTTGGCTGTTGCTGCTGTGGTTCACTGGGAAACTGAAGTGTTCCTGAACAGGAGAGCTGGTGGGTACGGGACGCTCCTCAAGCTCTGGCTTTGTGGTCGCCATACTTACAAGGCTGCATCACTGAACATGTGCTACTTCAATTGCTACGTTACAGCAGCATTATGGAACCGGAGAGAAAACTAATTTTTGTTGCACACACAGACCTGTAGAAGAGAGCGCACACTGTACTGTCAAGTATCACCCTATTCACTTGTCGCAGAAAGGTGCATCAGCTCAGAGCCAGGAAGACGCCCAAACGGTGCACCAGCCAATCAGCTCAGAGCCAGGAAGACGCCCAAACGGTGCACCAGCCAATCAGCTCAGAGCCAGGAAGACGCCGAAACGGTGCACCAGCCAATCAGCTCAGAGCCAGGAAGACGCCCAAACGGTGCACCAGCCAATCAGCTCAGAGCCAGGAAGACACCCAAATGGTGCACCAGCCAATCAGCTCAGAGCCAGGAAGACGCCCAAACGGTGCACTAGCCAATCAGCTCAGAGCCAGGAAGACGCCCAAACAGTGCACCAGCCAATCAGCTTAGAGCCAGGAAGACGCCCAAACGGTGCACCAGCCAATCAGCTCAGAGCCAGGAAGATGCCCAAACGGTGCACCAGCCAATCGAAGAGAGGAGGACCACAGTGGCCTAAGCATAAACCAGTGGTGATGCTGTATGTGGTGGGAGTGTCGGAACAGTTGAGACGCGCAACAGAGGAATATAGTGTAGCTGTTAAGAGACAGGAGGATTGCCGTAACTTTTTTTATTGTCTTATGTTGCTTCTCTTGATGCCTTTTGTGTTTCCTGTAAAGCGCCTTGTTGCTGAAACGTGCTTTTGAATACATTTGCCCTGCCTTGCCCTATATCAGGCAAACAGAGATGCTGGCCAAGACGATGGCACAGCACAGGAGCGCTAACACATCAGGCCAAGACTCCACAGTCTACACCATCTACACACTCTGCACCATCTACTCACTCTACACCATCGACACACTCTGCACCATCTACACTCTGCACCATCTACACACCACCGTATACACACTCTGCACCATCTACTCACTCTACACCATCGACACACTCTGCACCATCTACACACCACCGTATACACACTCTGCACCATCTACACACTCTATACCATCTACACACTCTATACCATCTACACACTCTATACCATCTACACACTCTGCACCACCTACACACACTACACTATCTACACTGCACAATCTACACACTCTACACCATCTACACACTCTACACACTGCACCATCTACACACTCTACACCATCTATACACTCTGCACCATCTACACACTCTGCACCATCTACACACTCTACACACTCTGCACACTCTACACCATCTACACGCTCTGCACCATCTACACGCTCTACACCATCTACACACTCTACACCATCTACACACTCTACACCATCTACAGGCCAGTGGCCGCTCTTTCAAGGATGAGGATGTGCACATCCTTGATAGGGAGGACCGCTGGTTTGAACGAGGAGTCAAAGAAAGAGGTCATCTATGTGAAGAGGGAACGACCATGCCTGAACTGGGGGGGGGGGCTAAGAGTACATCTGTCACCATCTTACAATGCTGTGATTGCAACATTCCCCATCCTCTTTGAATAGTACACATGACCACTGTAACTCTGGTTAATGGTCACACCATATTTGCATATGAAACTGGTCGTTGGTTTGGGTCGTTATGTCACAGTATTGTTTATAAGGGTGGGGACACCTGCAGTCACTGTATTGCTCATAAGGGTGGGACACCTGCAGTCACTGTATTGTTTGTAAGGGTGGGGAAACCTGCAGTCACTGTATTGTTTATAAGGGTGGGACACCTGCAGTCACTGTATTGTTCATAAGGGTGGGGACACCTGCAGTCACTGTATTGTTTATAAGGGTGGGGACACCTGCAGTCACTGTATTGTTTATAAGGGTGGGGACACCTGCAGTCTCTGTATTGCTCATAAGGGTGGGGACACCTGCAGTCACTGTATTGTTCATAAAGGTGGGGACACCTGCAGTCACTGTATTGTTTATAAGGGTGGGGACACCTGCAGCCAGGTGAGACTGGAGAGGTCACCTAGATGATAATGACTCGTTTCCGTCAGTAGACGTGGTGTCCAGATGAAGTGACTCAGTTGATCACAGTTGAACTAGTCTCTACAAAGTAGACACAAATATCATTTGATCATTTTCAGAAAAAGAAATAATGTCTCTCTCCATCTCTCTCTCTCTCTGTCTCTCTCTTTCCATCTCTCTCTCCCTCCCTCCTATCTCTCTCCCTCCCTCACTTCTCTTTCTCTGTCTCTCCATCTCCCTCTCTCCATCTCTCCCTGTCTCTCTCCTCCATTTCTCTCTCTCTCTTTCTCTCTCTCTGTCTCTGTCTCTCCATTTCTCAACCCCTCTACATTTCTGCATCTTCCTACATCTCTACACCTCAACCTATCTACCTCTCTCTACTTGCACCTTTATCTGTCTCTGTCTCTCTGTCTCTGTCTTGTCTGTCTGTCTGTCTCCCTGTGTCTCTGTCTGTCTGTCTGTCTCTCTTGTCTGTCTGTGTGTGTGTGTGTGTGTGTCTGTCTGTTTGTGTGTGTGTGTCTGTCTCCCTGTCTTGTCTGTGTATGTGTGGGTGGGTGTGTGTGTGTGTGTAGGAGGAGGTGTGTGTGGACGTGTTGAAGGCCTACATATCTCTGCTGATAGCAGAGGGACAGACGGAGCTGATAGCGAGCTATGTGGGTCAGCTGCCGATGGAGCTGGCCACCGCCCAGTATGCAGCATACCTGGAGGGTGTGGGCCAGCCGGGCCTGCGGCCCAGATGTCTGCAGCTGGCTGCTGAAGCTGGTGGGTGGAGTCTTCACTCAGACAGTACACAATGTTTTACAAAGAGACAATACACAATATGTTACAAAGAGACAGTATACAATGTGTTACAAAGAGACAGTACACAATGTGTTACAAAGAGACAGTACAGTACACAATGTGTTACAAAGAGACAGTACACAATGTGTTAGAACAGATTTTAACATAAAACCTTTAAAATTAGCAAACTGTTGTCCAGATAAGATTTTCCACAATCATTCCTTGAAAAAAACTTCGTGTGTGTGTGTGTGTGTGTGTGTGTGTCGGCATGCAGGTCTAGATGTTGCAGCAGTGACTAAGCTGGTTGTGGAGACAGTCAGAGAGAGAGGCAGTTCAGACTTCACACACCACGACCTGACCCTGGAGACAACCACCACACAGGTACACACTAACACCATGCACAGCCCGACCTGACCCTGGATACAACCACCACACAGGTACACACTCACACCACACACACCACGCACAGCCCGACCTGACCCTGGAGACAACCACCACACAGGTACACACTAACACCACACACACCTCGACCTGACCGTGGAGACAACCACCACACAGGTGCACACTCACACCACACACACCACGCACAGCCCGACCTGACCCTGGAGACAACCACCACACAGGTACACACTAACACCATGCACAGCCCGACCTGACCGTGGAGACAACCACCACACAGGTACACACTCACACCACACACACCACGCACAGCCCGACCTGACCCTGGAGACAACCACCACACAGGTACACACTAACACCACACACACCTCGACCTGACCGTGGAGACAACCACCACACAGGTGCACACTCACACCACACACACCACGCACAGCCCGACCTGACCCTGGAGACAACCACCACACAGGTACACACTAACACCATGCACAGCCCGACCTGACCGTGGAGACAACCACCACACAGGTACACACTCACACCACACACACCACGCACAGCCCGACCTGACCGTGGAGACAACCACCACACAGGTGCACACTCACACCACACACACCACACACAGCCCGACCTGACCCTGGAGACAACCACAACAGAGGTACACACTGGTCCAGGTTTGCTGTCCAAGCGTAGCGGGTGTGGGCTGTCCTACACTGAGACTGTGGTGATTGTGAAGCCCTTCAGGACTACCTTGTAGTGGTGTGTGGGTCGATCCACAACCAGCAGGTCAGGTGGGTTTGAGTGAGCTTACTAGAAAATATCCCGGGTTTGGGCGGGTGTGTCAAAAAGTGAGAAAGTGGCACTCCGAGTAAGTTACACAAACACATTGTGTGCAATAGGCTGGGCTGTGTATTACTAGTCCACCCCCCCACCCACCGTCTGTCTCTGTCGCTCTCTCTGACACACTAATGCATGCCAGCAGCTGTTTCATCAGTGTGTGATGGTTGTTGTGGTCAGTGTTGTGGAGTGTTCAGGCTTCACCTGTGCATTTTTTTACCCAAGTGGTAACAGTAGCTTTTGTTTACACTGCCAGACGCTTTTTTTTTTTTTTTGTCAGAAAGGAGAGGTACGCGCGCGTGTGTGTGTGTGTGTGTGTGAGCGAGAGAGAGAGAGAGACAGATTCATGTTTTTAATGAGGGGTTACTTGTTTTGCTGCTAGCCAACATTAAGAGCATGGTTTGGAACAAGGCGTCTTATTCAGCAGCTCGACCCACACGCTGTTAGGCCAACAAACAGTCAACACAGCGTTGCCAACTCTCACGCTTTCAGGCTGTGTCACGCTGTCACGACACCAAGTGAAACCTCATGCCAAAACACTGTGACAGCAACAGAGATGAACAGGAGAGCGTATGTCTTTCTGGTATAGTAATATATCAAAGTGTTTCTGGTATAGTAATGTATCAAAGTATTTCTGGTATAGTAATGTATCAAAGCCTTTCTGGTATAGTAATGTATCAGTCTTTCTGGTATAGTAATGTATCAAAGCCTTTCTGGTATAGTAGTGTATCAGTCTTTCTGGTATAGTAATGTATGAAAGTATTTCTGGTATAGTAATGTATGAAAGTATTTCTGGTATAGTCATGTATCAAAGCCTTTCTGGTATAGTAATGTATCAGTCTTTCTGGTATAGTAATGTATCAAAGCCTTTCTGGTATAGTAATGTATCAAAGCCTTTCTGGTATAGTAATGTATCAGTGTTTCTGGTATAGTAATGTATCAAAGCCTTTCTGGTATAGTAATGTATCAAAGCCTTTCTGGTATAGTAATGTATCAAAGCCTTTCTGGTATAGTAATGTATCAACGTTTTTCTTTTATAGTAAGGCTGTCTAAGTCTTTCTGGTATAGTAATGGTTAAACCAAGCGAACAACTTCAATCATGGATTACATTTATATAGCGCTTTATCTAGGCACCCAAAGTGCTTCACAGTGAAGGGGATAACGTACTTCAACCACCACCAATGTGTAACACCCACCTGGGTAATGCACAGCAGAACACTCACCACACTTTAGCTTGAGGTGGAGAGGGAGGAATCATTGAGCCAATCGCATGGGATGATTAGGTGGGCAGATGGGGGGGATGATTAGGTGGTTAATGCATATTTTAGTGGGTCGGGACGGCCGGATTGGCTCTTGTAACGGGTTGGGCAAGTGCCGGAATTAAAAAAACATCGATCTGCGCATCACTACAACCTTGTGAATTTGGGCTATACAAATAAACTTGACTCATTTTGACCCACACATAACACAAACACACACATTACACGCAACACTCATATAAGCCATAGTATAATAATGTGGATAATAAAATGTAATAATGTATGCAGAAGTGTAGATAAATTGTAATAATGTATGCAGAAGTGTAGATAAATTGTAATGATGTATGCAGAAGTGTAGATAATAAATGTAATAATGTATGTAGAAATGGGTGGGATGCAATCTGAAGTTGCTTCATTCTGATAGGAGGACCAGAAGAAGATCGGTGTGATTGATTGGCTGTTATTTGACCCCGCCCACAGAGCTGAGGCACTAAAGCAGTCCAATGCCATCATGAGAAAATTCCTGGGTACTTACTGCCTGTCTATTATATAACCTGTCTGTCTGTCTGTTATATAGCCTTTCTCTCATATAACTGGTCTGTCTGTCTGTCATATAACATGACCGTGTGTCTGTGTACAACCTGTCTGACTGTCTAACCTGCCTGTCTTTCTGTATTTATAACCTGTCTATCCGTCTGCAACATGACTCTCTGTCTCTGTAACCTGTCTGCCTGTCTCTATAACTTGTCTGTCTGTCCATCTCTAAAGCCTGTCTGTCTCTATCACCTGTCTGTCTGTCTGTCTCCCTTTTAACACGGTTGTCTGTTTTAATAACCTGTCTGTCTTTGTAACATGTCTGTCTGTCTAGCCAGTCTAACCTGGTTGTCTGTCTAGCTGTCTAACCTGTCTGTCTAGCCAGTCTAACCTGTCTGTCTGTCTAGCTGTCTAATTTGTCTTACTTGTCTGTCAGCGCTACAGAAACATGATGCAGCAAAAGCAGTGTTCTCCAAAGTTCCAGAAGATTCCATGAGGGAGATTTACCGTCAGTGGGAAGGGCTTAGCCAGGACACGGCCCTCCCTGCTGAGGATGAGAATGCGATCAGGGAACATCTGTGTATCAGAGCGTACCTGGTCTGTCTTTCTTTCTTAGAAATCTTTTTCATTGACACTTTAAACCTGAATGTGAGTGTTTCCCTGCACAGATGGAAGTAAAATAACGAAATAACATTTTATCCTTAAACTCCCAGGAAGCCCATGAAGCCTTCAGTGATTGGTTCAGCCACAGTAGCTCCACCCCTCAGAAGCCAACTCCCGCCCCCCAGGCTAAATTCACTGAGAGAGTAGCCAATGAGATGAGAGAGCAAGAATACCAGGTATACTAACACACACACGCACACTAGAGCCCTGCACGGGCCACTTGAAGCTCTCCCTGATACACGCAAACACATGTACACACACACACACACACACACACACGGCATGGTCAACTGTAATGTGTAATACAATACAATACAAAAAACTTTAATCCCACTAGGGGCAATTTGTTTGTTGAAGCTTGTGAACTTAAAACACAGTAACATGCAAACAAATAACACGTGTACATGTGTATGTATGTATAATATTTATAATATAATCAATATAACAGTATTTTATACAGTGGCCTGTGTGCTCTGCGTGTACACACACACAATGAAAGGAGAGAAGTTAATTGAGTCCGACCTGAGTCTGATCTATTAAAAAAAAAAATTTAAAAAAGAAATCGCCCTAGGCCAGCCCAAAACAACAAATCAACTCAGCATGGGTTTGCAGACCTGTAACACACACACACACACACACCCCATCAGCAGCAGTCACTCGGGGTCGAGTATGACCGTCTTCCTTCTAGGTCATTATCGGTCTTCAGGTAGGCGTAAAGGCCAGTCCTGGAGCCACATATTTTGGGGCAGTGCAGGCTAAGGTGTCAAGAAGTGGTTGAGGAGGTGGTTTGGTAACTTGAGCCTTCCTGAGTCTGTGCTTGTTTTCTGCAGCACAGTGGAGGTCATGGTTATAGCGCCCGCCTAGTCTCCAGGCCTCCCTGTTTTTTGCTGCTTGTTACCAGGTGTTAAGGTCGATGCCAAACCTTCTGATGTGGGCCTTGACCTTCTACTACTACTACTTTCAACTGCTCCCGTTAGGGGTCGCCACAGCAGATCATCGGTTTCCATTTCTTCCTGTCCTCTGCATCTTCCTCTGTCACACCAGCCACCTGCATGTCCTCCCTCACCACATCCATAAACCTCCTCTTTGGCCTTCCTTTTCTCCTCTTCCCTGGCAGCTCCATATACAGCATCCTTCTCCCAATATCCCAGCATCTCTCCTCCACACATGTCCAAACCATCTCAATCTGGTCTCTCTTGCTTTGTCTCCAAACCGTCCAACCTGAGCTTTCCCTCTAATATACTCATTCCTAATCCTGTCCTCCTTCATCACTCCCAAAGAAAATCTTAGCATCTTCAACTCTGCCACCTGCAGCTCCGCCTCCTGTCTTTTCATCAGTGCCACTGTCTCCAAACCATACAACATAGCTGGTCTCATAACCATCTGGTAAACCTTTCCTTTAACTCTTGCTGGTACCCTTCTGTCACAAATCGCTCCTGATACTCTTCTCCACCCACTCCACCCTGCCTGCACTCTCTTCTGCACTCACAGTTACTTTGGACAGTTGACCCCAAGTATTTAAACTCATCCACCTTTGTCACCTCTACTCCTTGCATCCTCACCATTCCTTTCCTCCCTCTCATTCACACATACACTATATGGACAAAAGTATTGGGACACACCTCTTAATCATTGAATTCAGGTGTTTCATTCAGACCCATTGCCACAGGTGTATAAAATCCAGCAGATAGCCATGCAGTTTGCATTTACAAACGTGTGAAAGAATGGGTCGTTCTGAAGAACTCAGTGAGTTCAAGCGTGGTACTGTCATGGGATGCCACCTTTGCAATAAGTCAGTTCGTGAAATTTCTTCCCTGCTGGATATTCCACGGTCAACTGTAAGAGGTATTATTGAAAAGTGGAAGCGTTTAGGAACAACAGCAACTCAGTCATGAAGTGGCAGACCACATAAAGTCACACAGCGGGGTCAACGAGTCTTGAGGCCCATAGTGCATAAAAGTCGCCAACGCTATGTTGACTCAATAACTGCAGAGTTCCAAACTTCCTCTGGCATTAACATCAGCACAAAAACTGTGCACCAGGAGCTTCATGGAATGGGTCTCCATGGCCAAGCAGCTGCACGCAAGCCTTACATCACCAAGCACAATGTCAAGCGTCAGATGGAGTGGTGTAAAACACGCTGCCACTGGACTCTGGAGCAGTGGAAACGTTTTCTGTGGAGTGACGAATCACGCTTCTTTGTCTGGCAGTCTGATGGACGAGTCTGGCTTTGGCGGATGCCGGGAGAATGTTACCTGCCTGGCTGCATTGTGCCAACTGTAAAGTTTGGTGGAGGAGGGATGATGGTGTGGGGTTTTTTTTCAGGGGTTGGGCTAGGCTCCTTAGTTCCAGTGAAGGGAAATCTTAATGCTTCAGCATACCAAGACATTTTGGACAATTCTATGCTTCCAACTTTGTGGGAACAGTTCGGGGAGGGCCCTTTTCTGTTCCAGCATGACTGTGCCCCAGTGCACAAAGCAAGGTCCATGACGACATGGTTGGGTGAGTTTGGTGTGGAAGAACTTGACTGGCCCGCACAGAGCCCTGACCTCAACCCCATCGAACATCTTTGGGATGAACTAGAACGGAGATTGTGAGCCAGGTCTTCTTGTCCAACATCAGTGCCTGACCTCACAAATGCTCTTCTGGATGAATGGGCAAAAATTCCCACAGACACACTGCAAAATCTCGTGGAAAGCCTTCCCAGAGGATGGGAAACTGTTATAGCTGCAAAGGGGGGACCAACTCCATATTAATGCCTATGGATTTAGAATGAGATGGCATACAAGCTCCTATAGGTGTAATGGCCAGGTGTCCCAATACTTTTTTACATATACGTAGTGTATGTCTCCCGTCTTGCTCCTACCGACTTTCATTCCTCCTCTCTCCAGTGCATACCTCCACCTCTCCAAATGCGCAATGGACACACTGTGTCACACACAGAGAAGCGCTAGCATCAAGACGGATCAAACCTAAACCAGGTTTTGACTGATGTTGTTAGCGTGGTCAATTTCATCAAAACAAGACCCCTGAGAGTGCGGCTGTTCTATGCATGTTGTGAGGAGGTGGGAGCTGAACATTCAGTTGTGTTGTTTCACAGCGAGGCTAGGTGGCTGTCACGAGGTTAAGTGTTGTCACGAGTCTTTGAGCTGAGAGAGGAAATCCGGGTGTTTCTGGAGGAGGAGCGTATGCATGACGTTGCAAGCAAATTTAGTGATGGACAATTTCCGATGAAACTGGCCTGTGTCAGAGATATATTTGGAAAGTTGAATGAATTAAATCTTCAGCTTCAAGGCAGAGACAAGCACCTTCCTCACCTGGCAGACAAGATCGGTGCATTCACTCGAAAGCTCGAGATGTGGGGCAGGCGACTGGATCAAGGAAATACTGATTTCTTTGAGAATCTGAGTGAATTTGTTGAAACCAGTGATTTGGGAGCCACCACAGTGCTTTCGTGTCTTAAGGAGCACATCTCTCCCCTGAGAGGATTCTTTCCAAAATACTTCCCAAACAACAGTGCTCACAATGACTGGGTGACAGATCCAGTCAATGCAGCAGCACCTGCTGATTTCAGCTCTGCTGAAGAGGACCAGTTCATGGAGATGACCTCTGACTCCACCCTGAGGCTGAGCTTTACAGCTCAGACACTGAGTGAATTCTGGCTTGGTGTGGAGAGGGAGTATCCACTCATAGGACAGAGGGCTGTGGGCATTCTGCTTCCCTTCACCACATCCTGTCTCTATGAGATGGGCTTTTCTGCTGCTGCCTCACTTAAAACAAAGAACAGGTCTAAGCTCAACATGGAGCATGACCCAAGAGTGGCGGTATCAAGCCTGCAACCCCGTTTTGAAAAGATGTGCAGTGCAAAACAGGCTCATTGCAGCACTAATGCAGTGATAAGACTTGAGCTCTGACAAACTGACTTGCTCATCGTTCTTCGCAAATATCTGCATTTGTTCTTTCTCTGCTCAGACTGAACTTTATTGTTATTGTCCTAGCAAAGTGTTTTTTAAATTGCATTTCGTTTTTCTGT
Organism: Lampris megalopsis; assembly: GCA_022114975.2. NCBI lineage: Eukaryota > Metazoa > Chordata > Actinopteri > Lampriformes > Lampridae > Lampris > Lampris megalopsis. Next base: position 29,760 of record JAJHIY020002190.1, on the reverse strand, counting down.
GTTTTCGAAAAGGCACACCGACTGATAGAGCAGTCTAGTGACACACGTCACAAAAAGAGGTTTGATAAAGAGGTTGAAGTGGAACTTGTGTTTGTTATTTGCACAACAGAAATTACTGAAAGAAAAGTGAAAGGACTGTTCATGATCTTGATGTTGTTTAAATAAAGTTAAGCTTGGCCCATTTTGTCACCATTTTGTTGGGGCGGGGGGCATGAGCATTTATCTGCCTCCAAAGGGGGGCATGACAGAAACAGTTTGAGACCCACTGGTATCGCCAGTTTCTACATGTATTCATGCTATTTCATAGATGTTAATATTAATCTACTCCCGTATTTTCATAATGTGTGTCTGGTGTGTGGTGTGTGTCTGTGTGAGAGTCTACAAACAGCCAAACTAAAGCACTTGGGGCCTTGATTCTTTTTGGAGGTTATTGGGGATGATCAGGGGCACCTATAGAAAATAGCAGAAAATTAAATTATAATTATGCATAAATATGCAAAATATGCATTTTTCTAAAAATGGCTAAAAACCAAATGCTCAGAATCATCTGAAATGCCGAGAAAAGTGGTTTTTAGCCATTTTTAGAAAAATGCATATTTATGCATCATTATGCATAATTTTAATTTTCTGGGCTTTTTCCCTTACTCTCTGAGACAATACCTACCACCTCCAAAAAGAATTAAGATCATAAGTGCTTTAGTTTTTGGTCCCGCTATCTACACTAACACCACACACACATACACATTACGAAAATATATGAGTAGATATATTATATTAATCTATTACATTGATATGAATATATTAATATGAATATATTATATCAACGTGAATATATTAATATGACTATATTAAATTAATATGGGTATATTATGTATATAGTATGATAGATGCATTCATGTTTCATAGATATTGATATGAATATATTATATTATGTAGTATGAAGGTGTAAACATACTAACTGCATTTTGGTCAACATGTCAAATGTGTGTGTGTGTGTGTGTGTGTGTGTGTGTGTGTGTGTGTGTGTGTGTGTGTGTGTGTAGGCAGACTATGACATCTGGTTAGGGCGTTTGGAGGCTCTGACTGAAGATGTGAAGGAGAGGATCTACAACGTGCTGCTGTTTGTGGATGGAGGTTGGATGGTTGACAGCAGAGAGGTGTGTCCACTCATCAGTCTGTTAGCCACCTGTCTGTCTGTAGGTGTGATGTAATTGATGATGTAAAATGTTTCAAATCACGATGTCAGTTCATGAGGACACAGAGGAACGTACATACAGATGTGTACATAGAAGGATAGATTGATAAGAGATGAATTGATGGATGGATGAATAGATAGATTGGTTAATGGATGGATAGATGAATGGATGGATCAGTTAATGGATGGATTAGTTAACGGATGTGTGAATGTTTACCATTCTAAACTGATTCGGAGCATTTTCCCGTCTGATGTAGCTGGCTAGGAGGAAAGGGAATCATTTTATGTGTGTGTGTGTGTGTGTGTGTGTGTGTGTGTGTGTGTGTGTGTGTGTGTAGGATGTGGTGGAGGACTCAGAGCGTAGCCACCAGATGGCGCTGTTGCGCAGTCTGTGTTTGCCCCGAATGACTTTCCTGTTGCTCAGTGTCCTGCAGACGTCCTCCAGACACCAGGAAACGCTGCGCCTGGCAGACATCGTGGCCTCCGACCAACACCGACTCTATGAGGTAGAGTCCTCCCCCCTCTTACCTCACTTCCTCCCATGCTGCTTTCAATAGTAAGGCCCAGTCCCACCATCCCCCCTGAACCCTCACAGACTTAACTGACGTTACCTGGTAAGTGCTTGAGCATGAGAGGCTGCAAGGGCTCAAACTGGTATTAAGAGGAACAGGACAGCCCTTTGCCACATATCATGTTACCTTGACGACGCAAACATCTTTCGTACTATTGTGGGTTTGGGACTTTTTATTATTTCATGTTTTTTACTTTGTTCATGGCCGAGGCACACTAGGACTGACTGCCGGACTTCAGCGTCCTCCAGGCTCCTGCCTTACATCAGTTTACTTATTTCTGGTAAAACAGCATCATTAAGTAAAAATTAAAGAAGTGGTTGATGAAGAAAAAACCGTGCAATATGGTAGATGAAGAAACTAGCTGTGTAATATAGTAGATAAAGAAACTAGCTGTGTAATATGGTAGATGACGAAACTAGCTGTGTAATATTGTAGATGAAGAAACTAGCTGTCTAATATAGTAGATGAAGAAACTCTGTGTAATATGATAGATGAAGAAACTAGCTGTGTAATATAGTAGATAAAGAAACTAGCTGTGTAATATGGTAGATGAAGAAACTAGCTGTGTAATATTGTAGATGAAGAAACTATCTGTGTAATATGATAGATGAAGAAACTAGCTGTGTAATATGATAGATGAAGAAACTAGCTGTGTAATATTGTAGATGAAGAAACTAGCTGTCTAATATAGTAGATGAAGAAACTATCTGTGTAATATGATAGATGAAGAAACTAGCTGTGTAATATAGAAGATGAAGAAACTAGCTGTGTAATATTGTAGATGAAGAAACTAGCTGTCTAATATAGTACATAAAGAAACTATCTGTGTAATATGATAGATGAAGAAACTAGCTGTGTAATATAGAAGATGAAGAAACTAGCTTTGTAATATAGTAGATGAAGAAACTAGTTGTGTAATATAGTAGATGAAGAAACTAGCTGTGTAATATAGTAGATGAAGAAACTAGCTGTGTAATATGGTAGATGAAGAAACTAGCTGTGTAATATGATAGATGAAGAAACTTGTGTAATATAGTAGATGAAGAAACTAGCTGTGTAAGGTGAAGAAACTAGTTGTGTAATATGGTAGATGAAGAAACTCGTGTAATATAGTAGATGAAGAAACTAGCTGTGTAAGGTGAAGAAACTAGTTGTGTAATATAGTAGATGAAGAAACTAGCTGTGTAATATAGTAGATGAAGAAACTAGTTGTGTACTATGATAGATGAAGAAACTAGCTGGGTAATATGATAGATGAAGAAACTAGCTGTGTACTATAGTAGATGAAGAAACTAGCTGTTTAGTATAGTAGATGAAGAAACTAGCTGTGTAATACAGTAGATGAAGAAACTAGCTGTGTAATATAGTAGATGAAGAAACTAGCTGTGTAATACAGTAGATGAAGAAACTAGCTGTGTAATATTGTAGATGAAGAAACTAGCTGTCTAATATAGTAGATGAAGAAACTATCTGTGTAATATGATAGATGAAGAAACTAGCTGTGTAATATAGAAGATGAAGAAACTAGCTTTGTAATATAGTAGATGAAGAAACTAGTTGTGTAATATAGTAGATGAAGAAACTATTTGTGTAATATAGTAGATGAAGAAACTAGCTGTGTAATATAGTAGATGAAGAAACTAGCTGTGTAATATGGTAGATGAAGAAACTAGCTGTGTAATATGATAGATGAAGAAACTCGTTTAATATAGTAGATGAAGAAACTAGCTGTGTAAGGTGAAGAAACTAGTTGTGTAATATGGTAGATGAAGAAACTCGTGTAATATAGTAGATGAAGAAACTAGCTGTGTAAGGTGAAGAAACTAGTTGTGTAATATAGTAGATGAAGAAACTAGCTGTGTAATATAGTAGATGAAGAAACTAGTTGTGTACTATGATAGATGAAGAAACTAGCTGTGTAATATGATAGATGAAGAAACTCGTGTAATATAGTAGATGAAGAAACTAGCTGTGTAATATGATAAATGAAGAAACTCGTGTAATATAGTAGATGAAGAAACTAGCTGTGTACTATAGTAGATGAAGAAACTAGCTGTTTAGTATAGTAGATGAAGAAACTAGCTGTGTAATACAGTAGATGAAGAAACTAGCTGTGTAATACAGTAGATGAAGAAACTAGTTGTGTAATATAGTAGATGAAGAAACTAGCTGTGTAATATAGTAGATGAAGAAACTAGTTGTGTACTATGGTAGATGAAGAAACTAGCTGTGTAATATGATAGATGAAGAAACTCGTGTAATATAGTAGATGAAGAAACTAGCTGTGTAAGGTGAAGAAACTAGTTGTGTAATATGGTAGATGAAGAAACTCGTGTAATATAGTAGATGAAGAAACTAGCTGTGTAAGGTGAAGAAACTAGTTGTGTAATATAGTAGATGAAGAAACTAGCTGTGTAATATAGTAGATGAAGAAACTAGTTGTGTACTATGATAGATGAAGAAACTAGCTGGGTAATATGATAGATGAAGAAACTCGTGTAATATAGTAGATGAAGAAACTAGCTGTGTAATATGATAAATGAAGAAACTCGTGTAATATAGTAGATGAAGAAACTAGCTGTGTACTATAGTAGATGAAGAAACTAGCTGTGTACTATAGTAGATGAAGAAACTAGCTGTGTAATACAGTAGATGAAGAAACTAGCTGTGTAATATAGTAGATGAAGAAACTAGCTGTGTAATACAGTAGATGAAGAAACTAGCTGTGTAATATTGTAGATGAAGAAACTAGCTGTCTAATATAGTAGATGAAGAAACTATCTGTGTAATATGATAGATGAAGAAACTAGCTGTGTAATATAGAAGATGAAGAAACTAGCTTTGTAATATAGTAGATGAAGAAACTAGTTGTGTAATATAGTAGATGAAGAAACTATTTGTGTAATATAGTAGATGAAGAAACTAGCTGTGTAATATAGTAGATGAAGAAACTAGCTGTGTAATATGGTAGATGAAGAAACTAGCTGTGTAATATGATAGATGAAGAAACTCGTGTAATATAGTAGATGAAGAAACTAGCTGTGTAAGGTGAAGAAACTAGTTGTGTAATATGGTAGATGAAGAAACTCGTGTAATATAGTAAATGAAGAAACTAGCTGTGTAATATAGAAGATGAAGAAACTAGCTGTGTAATACAGTAGATGAAGAAACTAGCTGTGTACTATAGTAGATGAAGAAACTAGCTGTTTAGTATAGTAGATGAAGAAACTAGCTGTGTACTATAGTAGATGAAGAAACTAGCTGTGTACTATAGTAGATGAAGAAACTAGCTGTTTAGTATAGTAGATGAAGAAACTAGCTGTGTACTATAGTAGATGAAGAAACTAGCTGTGTACTATAGTAGATGAAGAAACTAGCTGTGTACTATAGTAGATGAAGAAACTAGCTGTTTAGTATAGTAGATGCTTGCATTCCCCTCATTTCATGTTTTTCGTGCCATCTTTAATCCTTGGTAATGTCGTGTTTCTTTGGACATGTAGGCATACCAGCACTCCCAGTATGCCGGGCTGAACACCTATTTGTCCTTCCATGCTTGTTTGTTTACTTTAAATGCTTCCAGGTTACCCTGGTAACTACGTGTTTAGCATCACAACGCTATGAACTATTGATTGTCCGCTCAGGCAACGTCTGCAGAAATGTGAATTTGAGAGAGACAGACGCAGCGTGTGCATGAAGAACTCAACATGTCTCCCAGAGAGTCCTCGTGACTGACGAGGCGACTGTAGGACAGTCCTGACCCTCACTAATCCAGTCAGGAGGGTGGACTTGGGGACTGGTTCTCAATAAATAATCTCTCTCTCTCTCTCTCTCTCTCTCTGTCTGTGTGTGTGTGTGTCTCTGTGTGTCTCTCTCTAACTCTCTGTCTGTCTCTTTCTCGCGCTCTGTGTGTGTGTCTCTCTGTCTGTCTATCCCTCTCTCTGTCTGTCTGTCTATCCCTCTGTCTGTCTGTCCCTCTCTCTGTCTCTCTGTCTGTCTGTCTATCCCTCTGTCTGTCTATCCCTCTCTCTGTCTGTCTGTCTATCCCTCTCTCTGTCTCTCTGTCTGTCTGTCTATCCCTCTCTCTGTCTGTCTATCCCTCTCTCTGTCTCTCTGTCTGTCTGTCTATCCCTCTCTCTGTCTGTCTGTCTATACCTCTCTCTGTCTGTCTGTCTATCTCTCGCTCTGTCTGTCTGTCTATCTCTCGCTCTCTGTCTCTCAGGTGTTCTCTAAGGAAGACTTGAAGAGATTCCTTCAGAAGATGAGAGAGTCGTCTTTGAATCTGTTGGACAGGGGCCTCGACCCTCTGGGATATGACCTACAGCCCTGAACACCACGCACGCAGACACACACACACACACACACACACACACACACACACACACACACACACACACACACACACAGTCTTATAAGCAGAAAAAGTCAAACACACACACAGACACATTCTGATACCAATTTGTCTTGTTTTTTGTTGTTTTTTCTGAAATAAAAGTTTTTCTCACTGTGTAGTTTGTGTTGTATTTCAGCCTCCGTAGTAACTGTGTAGTTTGTGTTGTATTTCAGCCTCCGTAGTAACTGAAGAAGTTTGTGTTGTAGCTCAGCCTCCGTAGTAACTGAAGAAGTTTGTGTTGTAGTTCAGCCTCCGTAGTAAGTGTGTAGTTTGTGTTGTAATTCAGCCTCCGTAGTAAGTGTGTAGTTTGTGTTGTAGTTCAGCCTCCGTAGTAACTGTGTAGTTTGTGTTGTAGTTCAGCCTCTGTAGTAGGTGCGTAGTTTGTGTTGTAGTTCAGCCTCTGTAGTAGGTGTGTAGTTTGTGTTGTAGTTCAGCCTCCGTAGTAAGTGTGTAGTTTGTGTTGTAGTTCAGCCTCCGTAGTAAGTGTGTAGTTTGTGTTGTAGTTCAGCCTCCGTAGTAAGTGTGTAGTTTGTGTTGTAGTTCAGCCTCTGTAGTAGGTGCGTAGTTTGTGTTGTAGTTCAGCCTCCGTAGTAGGTGTGTAGTTTGTGTTGTAGTTCAGCCTCCGTAGTAAGTGTGTAGTTTGTGTTGTAGTTCAGCCTCCGTAGTAAGTGTGTAGTTTGTGTTGTAGTTCAGCCTCCGTAGTAAGTGTGTAGTTTGTGTTGTAGTTCAGCCTCCGTAGTAAGTGTGTAGTTTGTGTTGTAGTTCAGCCTCCGTAGTAAGTGTGTAGTTTGTGTTGTAGTTCAGCCTCTGTAGTAGGTGCGTAGTTTGTGTTGTAGTTCAGCCTCTGTAGTAGGTGCGTAGTTTGTGTTGTAGTTCAGCCTCCGTAGTAAGTGTGTAGTTTGTGTTGTAGTTCAGCCTCCGTAGTAAGTGTGTAGTTTGTGTTGTAGTTCAGCCTCCGTAGTAACTGTGTAGTTTGTGTTGTAGTTCAGCCTCCGTAGTAAGTGTGTAGTTTGTGTTGTAGTTCAGCCTCTGTAGTAGGTGTGTAGTTTGTGTTGTAGTTCAGCCTCCGTAGTAACTGTGTAGTTTGTGTTGTAGTTCAGCCTCCGTAGTAAGTGTGTAGTTTGTGTTGTAGTTCAGCCTCCGTAGTAAGTGTGTAGTTTGTGTTGTAGTTCAGCCTCCGTAGTAAGTGTGTAGTTTGTGTTGTAGTTCAGCCTCCGTAGTAACTGGAGATGAATTTGCCCCATGAGTACCACATCAACAACCTGTACTGATGCTGTTTGATGATGCCAGTGTTCCTCAGCACCAGGATGAAGATGCGTTTAGATAAAGATGTAAGATGAAAAGAAACGGGGGTGGGGTCCAGCTTCTGCCTCTGGGGACTGGTTTGTGCTCCTTGGGGGTGCGGGGCTGTTGGTCTGCGGCCCTGGTCCTCCTGTGGCGTCAGTGTTCCTCTGGGTTTGAGGTGCTTATGGCTCCGGCTGTTCTCGTAGTCGTGGGGTGTCTGCATGACTGCAGGGCCCGTGGGTGGCTGCAGAGCTGTCTGCTGCTCAGAGGCACTACGAGAAGTCATGGATCTCAGGTTGGGATTCATCCCGTGCACTCACAGGTGGACATGTACACTGTTGACGTCAGCCTCCCACTCTGCGTTCCATCCTTCATCGTCCTCCCCCTTGTTATTTGTCCCATCCTCTCCTGTAGCGCTGCAGCTGCTATGCTAAGCTGATGAGGAGGTGGATGTAATTATGTGCTGCAGAACTCGTATGTCCATGTCTCGTCACATACATGTTGTCATTTTAAGTTTCCTTGTTTGACTTGTGATGCCCCCTCTTGGAGAAGTGATGCTGACTGGTTGCTGAGCTGATCAACATGCTGAGGAGGGGGACCGGCGGCTGCATAAGTGTAGAACAGACGCCCTGTGCTCTTGTCATCCCACGCATCCTCCAGAGGACGCACTTATTACAAGTGGTTCTTGTCTTTGCACGTGGAGAACCTGAAGTCCCCTTGCAGGGTAAGTCTGTCTAGGACACATTCTCACGTATGGTATGACAAGCCTGCCCACAGCACAGGTTAAATTAAAAGAAAAGGTCATGGTGGAACTTCTGTCCGAGCCGTGTTCACGTTTCAGAGGAAGTCTGTTCTCGTTCATCCAGGTCCTGGTTCTCCAAAGGAGGTGAAACAAGTGCAACTGGACTTGGTATATATCCGGGAAGACGTTTGGCCTCTCATCCAAGAGGCTTCCTCAGTTCTGCCTTTCTGACTAGGACAAGCTAGTCTGCCTGGCTGCTGATGAGACTCAGAATTTATCCTCTAGGAGTCGCTGTCAGAGCTATTGATGTCCGTGGCTCTTTGTGTCCCGATGTTTACCAACGCCCGTCGCTAACAGAGCCATAGATATGCGTGGCTCTCCTGAGCTCCGATGTCCGGCCGGGCCCGTCGCCATCCGAGCTATTGATTTGCATTTGTGTAGCAGCGACGGTGGTTGGGGGTGTTAGTCTCCACTTCATTGTTCAGTGGTCATGAGTGGGTGGAGCCGTTAGTGAGCGACTGTTGTTGTTGGAGGCTAGGCTTCTTGAGTCTCCTGGGTAGAGATAGGTGGTTTCAGAGGAAGAAGCTGGAGTAGAATCAAGACCACCACTAGGGGGCAGCCCCCCTTTCCCGCGCTAATGGGTCCATCCATCAATTATTCAAGCCATTTATCCTGACCAGGGTCGCGTGGATGCTGGAGCCTATCCCATTGGGCGGCAGGCGGGGAGACACCCTGGACAGGCTGTCAGTCCATCACAGGGCCAGAGAGTGGTCAGCATTCACAAATGTCCACGTCCACTTGCTGTCCGTGCCAGAGCAGTGAGTGACGTGGACTGACGCCTTTCTTTTTTCTCTCTATTGTACAAAACACATGGACATTACGAGACCGACGCCTTTCTATCAGCAGCTTCTATGACGGTGAACACGTCACAGTACGTATGCCGGAGGTCCGGGGGGGGACACTCGGATTGAGACAGTCTTGCAGGCTGCAGACAGATAATCTTGCTCGGATTGGGTCAAACTGTTCAGCAATGGGAAAGCACAGACAGCACAGCTGAGCGGTGCACAGTTCAATACTTTAGCTTCCGCAGTGCACTGACCCAACCGGACCAATAGGTGTCGGTAATGCGCCTCAAAGCTGGATGACAGCCCCATTAAAACATGCAGAAGAAGAAAAGGCGTCTCTGCTGCCCTGGAAATAAAACAAGCCACGTTTCCCTGCATGGTCCGAGCCCACAGGTCCAATTCACACTGACTTTTACCGGAAAGCAGCGCGGAGCCTCCCGCGACGTTTCCTCCGGAGAGACGAACGCTCTTCATGCTGGAGGATGAGTGAGGGGCGGCGGGGAGGAAGGGAGTGACACCCCGGCTAAACTCTTCCTGCTGCGTGGCAGAGAGGGACTCGGAGGGGATACATAGCGTGGCAGAGAGGGGGACTCGGAGGGGATACACAGCGTGGCAGAGAGGGGGACTCGGAGGGGATACACAGCGTGGCAGAGAGGGGGACTCGGAGGGGATACATAGCGTGGCAGAGAGGGGGACTCGGAGGGGATACACAGCGTGGAAGAGAGGGGGACTCGGAGGGGATACACAGCGTGGCAGAGAGGGGGACTCGGAGGGGATACATAGCGTGGAAGAGAGGGGGACTCGGAGGGGATACACAGCGTGGAAGAGAGGGGGACTCGGAGGGGATACACAGCGTGGAAGAGAGGGGGACTCGGAGGGGATACATAGCGTGGCAGAGAGGGGGACTCGGAGGGGATACAGTGTGGCAGAGAGGGGGACTCGGAGGGGATACACTGTGGCAGAGAGGGGGACTCGGAGGGGATAAATAGCGTGGCAGAGAGGGGGACTCGGAGGGGATACACAGCGTGGCAGAGAGGGGGACTCGGAGGGGATACACAGCGTGGCAGAGAGGGGGACTCGGAGGTGATACACAGCGTGGCAGAGAGGGGGACTCGTAGGGGATACACAGCGTGGCAGAGAGGGGGACTCGGAGGGGAAACACAGGGGGAAGACCCGGTGGTCTGACTGCTGGTAGCGGTCAGTAAACGCTGCGTGTGAACCGCGGAGACGTGGCAAGGTGGCGGCTTATGAGCAAGGCCTGTTAGCATTTCTGGCCACCGGTCAGGGGTTATATCTGTCCCCCTGTTTGTCAGACCTAGCTGAGCTACACTAAACCGAACCAAGCTAAGCTAAACCGAGCTAAACTAAGCTAAGCTAAGCTAAGCTACACCCAGCGCCATGGCGGCTCGGCTCTCAGATTTATCCGCCAACGGGCGCATCATGGCCGGCCTGCTGGTCAACCTGCTGTCGTCCATCTGCATCGTGTTCATCAACAAGTGGATTTACGTTCACTACGGCTTTCCCAACATGACTCTGACCCTCATCCACTTCCTGCTCACCTGGCTGGGGCTGTTTGTGTGCCACAAGATGGACATGTTCTCTCCCAAAAGTCTCCAGCTGAGGAAAATAATATTCCTGGCTCTGAGTTTTTGTGGATTTGTGGTTTTTACTAATCTGTCTTTACAGAACAACAGCATTGGAACATATCAGCTGGCCAAGGCCATGACCACCCCCGTCATTATCGTGATCCAGACCTCCTTCTACAACAAGACCTTCTCGTCCAAGATCAAACTCACTCTGGTACCTTTCTCTGCATCCGTACGGCTGATTTATGGTGACTGTCCTCTGGTCACACAAGACACTGTGCGTGTGTGTGCGCGTGTGTGTGTGTGCGTCCGTGTGTGTGTGTGTGTGTGTGCGTGTGCGTGTCCTACACATATACTCTGTTAATCCACATCAGCATGAGAGTACAGGACTGGTCTGGTTGTGTAGATTCTGAATCATTTCTGCTCAAACTGTCTCTCTGTCTGTCTATCTGACTGTCTCTGTCTGTCTCTCTGTCTGTCTATCTGACTGTCTCTCTGTCTGTCTCTCTGACTGTCTCTCTGTCTGTCTCTCTGTCTGTCTCTCTGACTGTCTCTCTGTCTGTCTCTCTGTCTGTCTATCTGACTGTCTCTCTGTCTGTCTCTCTGTCTGTCTATCTGACTGTCTCTCTGTCTGTCTCTCTGACTGTCTCTCTGTCTGTCTCTCTGTCTGTCTCTCTGACTGTGTCTCTGTCTGTCTCTCTGACTGTCTCTCTGTCTGTCTATCTGACTGTCTCTCTGTCTGTCTCTCTGTCTGTCTATCTGACTGTCTCTCTGTCTGTCTATCTGACTGTCTCTCTGACTGTCTCTCTGTCTGTCTATCTGACTGTCTCTCTGTCTGTCTCTCTGTCTGTCTATCTGACTGTCTCTCTGTCTGTCTATCTGACTGTTTCTCTGACTGTCTCTCTGTCTGTCTCTCTGTCTGTCTATCTGACTGTCTCTCTGTCTGTCTCTCTGACTGTCTCTCTGTCTGTCTCTCTGACTGTCTCTCTGTCTGTCTCTCTGTCTGTCTCTCTGAAATTCAAAATCAAATAGCTTTATTGGCATGAACAATAAATATGTGTAGCTTTTATGGGAGCTCGGAGTAGAGCCGCTGCTCCTTCGCGTCGAAAGGAGCCAGTTGAGATGGTTCGGGCATCTGATAGGATGCCTCCTGGGCGCCTCCCTTTGGAGGTTTACCGGGCACGGCCAACTGGGAGGAGAGCCCGGGTTAGACCCAGAACTCACTGGAGGGACTACATGTCCAGTCTGGCCTGGGAACGCCTTGGGATCCCCCAGGAGGAGCTGGAGGGCGTAGCTGGGGAGAGGGACGTCTGGAGTGCCCTACTTAGCTTGCTGCCGCCACGACCCGAAGCGGGTGAGGGTGAGAGGAGAGGAGAGGAGAGGAGAACATGTTGTTGCTAAAGCAGTTTGCAGAAGATTCAAACATCACATCACATATTAATACACATTAAATTCAATTCAGTTTATTGTCATTAAAAACAATGTGCAGGCACATGTTGAAAATGAAATGAGGGCTGTGGCTTCACCAAACAGTGCAAGACAGACACACACAAACACACAGCAAACACAGTAGAAGATCTACACACATGAAGACCAAACACAGTAGAAGATATACACACACATGAAGACCCAACACAGTAGAAGATATACACACATGAAGACCAAACACAGTAGAAGATATACACACATGAAGACCAAACACAGTAGAAGATATACACACACATGAAGACCAAAAGCTAAAAATAAGTTAAAAGAGAGCTGGAGTACAAAATAAAATATCTACAGACATTCAGTGGGTAGCCAGGTTCAGGTGGGCAACAGCTTGGGAAAGAAGCTGTTTTTGAGCCTGGTAGTGCGGGCTCTGAGGCTCCTGTAGCGCCTCCCAGAGGGCAGGGGGGAGAACAGTCCATGGTTGGGGTGGGTGGGATCTCTGCTGATGCTCAGACCCCCTCGAAGGCAGCGTTTGTGATAAATGTCTTTTATGGCTGGGAGCTGGGTACCGGTGATATGCTGGGCCGCCTTGACGACCCGCTGCAGAGCTTTCTGGTCTACTGAGGTACAGTTGCCGTACCACACTGAGATGCAGATGGTCAGGATGCTCTCTATGGTGCAGTGGTAGAAGTTGGTGAGAATTTTGGGGGATAGATGGGCGCTCCTCAGCCTCCTCAGGAAATGCAGGCATCACATTAAATTCACGTTACATCACATATTAATACACATTGAAGTCACATTACATCACATATTAATACACATTAAATTCACATCACATATTAATACACATTAAATTCACATCACATATTAATACACATTAAAGTCACATTACATCACATATTAATACACATTAAAGTCACATTACATCACATTAATACACATTAAATTCACATCACATATTAATACACGTTAAATTCACATCACATATTAATACACAAAGTCAAATTACATCACATTAATACACATTAAATTCACATCACATATTAATACACATTAAATTCAGCTTACATTACATATTAATACACATTAAACTCATTACATCACTTATTAATACACATTAAATTCAGCTTACATCACGTATTAATACACATTAAATTCAGCTTACATCACATATTAATACACATTAAATTCACCTTACATCACATATCAATACACATTAAATTCACATTACGTCACGTATTAATACACATTAAATTCGCATTACATCACATATTAATAAACATTAAATTCAAATTACATCACATATTAATACACATTAAATTCATCTTACATCACATATTAATACACATTAAATTCACATTACGTCACATATTAATACACATTAAATTCACATTACATCACAATAATACACATTAAATTCACATTACATCACATATCAATACACATTACATCACATATTAATACACGTTAAATTGACATTACGTCACATATTAATACACATTAAATTGACATTACGTCACATTAATACACATTAAATTCACATTACATCACATATTAATACACATTAAATTCACATTACATCACATATTAATACACATTAAAATCACATTACGTCACATATCAATACACATTAAATTCACCTTACATCACATATTAATACACGTTAAATTCACATTACGTCACATATTAATACACATTAAATTCACATTACATCAAATATTAATACACATTAAATTCACATTACATCACATATTAATACACGTTAAATTCACATTACATCACATATTAATACACATTAAATTCACATTACATCACATATTAATACACGTTAAATTCACATTACATCACATTAAATTCACATTACATCACATATTAATACACGTTAAATTCACATTACGTCACATATTAATACACATTAAATTCACATTACATCAAGTATTAATACACGTTAAATTCACTTTACATCACATATTAATACACATTAAATTCTTTTTACATTACATATTAATACACATTAAATTCACATTACATCACATATTAATACACATTAAATTCACATTACATCACATATTAATACACATTAAATTCACATTACGTCACATATTAATACACATTAAATTCACATTACATCAAATATTAATACACATTAAATTCACATTACATCACATATTAATACACGTTAAATTCACATTACATCACATATTAATACACATTAAATTCACATTACATCACGTATTAATACACGTTAAATACACATTACATCACATATTAATACAAATTAAAGTCACATTACATCACATATTAATACACATTAAATTCACATTACATCACATATTAACACACATTAAATTCACATTACATCACATATTAATACATGTTAAATTCACATTACATCACATGTTAATACACATTAAATTCACATTACATCACGTATTAATACACGTTAAATACACATTACATCACATATTAATACACAAAGTCACATTACATCACATATTAATACACATTAAATTCACATTACATCACATATTAATACACATTAAATTCACATTACATCACATATTAATACACATTAAATTCACATTACGTCACATATTAATACACATTAAATTCACATTACATCAAATATTAATACACATTAAATTCACATTACATCACATATTAATACACGTTAAATTCACATTACATCACATATTAATACACATTAAATTCACATTACATCACATATTAATACACGTTAAATTCACATTACATCACATTAAATTCACATTACATCACATATTAATACACGTTAAATTCACATTACGTCACATATTAATACACATTAAATTCACATTACATCAAGTATTAATACACGTTAAATTCACTTTACATCACATATTAATACACGTTAAATTCACATTACGTCACATATTAATACACATTAAATTCACATTACATCACGTATTAATACACGTTAAATACACATTACATCACATATTAATACAAATTAAAGTCACATTACATCACATATTAATACACATTAAATTCACATTACATCACATATTAATACACATTAAATTCACATTACATCACATATTAATACATGTTAAATTCACATTACATCACATTAATACACATTACATTCACATTACATCACATGTTAATACACTTTAAATTCACATTACATCACATATTAATACATGTTAAATTGACATTACGTCACATATTAATACACATTAAATTCACATTACATCACGTATTAATACACGTTAAATACACATTACATCACATATTAATACACATTAAAGTCACATTACATCACATATTAATGCACATTAAATTCACATTACATCACATATTAATACACATTAAATTCACATTACATCACATATTAATACATGTTAAATCCACATTACATCACATATTAATACACGTTAAATTCACATTACATCACATATTAATACACATTAAAGTCACATTACGTCACATATCAATACACATTAAATTCACCTTACATCACATATTAATACACGTTAAATTCACATTACGTCACATATTAATACACATAAAATTGACATTACATCACATTAATACACATTAAATTCACATTACATCACATATCAATACAGATTAAATTCACATTACATCACATATAAATACACATTACATTCACATTACATCACATATCAATACAGATTAAATTCACATTACATCACATATTAATACACTTTAAATTCACATTACATCACATATTAATACACATTAAATTCACATTACATCACGTATTAATACACGTTAAATACACATTACATCACATATTAATACAAATTAAAGTCACATTACATCACATATTAATACACATTAAATTCACATTACATCACATATTAACACACATTAAATTCACATTACATCACATATTAATACATGTTAAATTCACATTACATCACATGTTAATACACATTAAATTCACATTACATCACGTATTAATACACGTTAAATTCACATTACATCACATATTAATACACAAAGTCACATTACATCACATATTAATACACATTAAATTCACATTACATCACATATTAATACACATTAAATTCACATTACGTCACATATTAATACACATTAAATTCACATTACATCAAATATTAATACACATTAAATTCACATTACATCACATATTAATACACGTTAAATTCACATTACATCACATATTAATACACATTAAATTCACATTACATCACATATTAATACACGTTAAATTCACATTACATCACATTAAATTCACATTACATCACATATTAATACACGTTAAATTCACATTACGTCACATATTAATACACATTAAATTCACATTACATCAAGTATTAATACACGTTAAATTCACTTTACATCACATATTAATACACGTTAAATTCACATTACGTCACATATTAATACACATTAAATTCACATTACATCACGTATTAATACACGTTAAATACACATTACATCACATATTAATACAAATTAAAGTCACATTACATCACATATTAATACACATTAAATTCACATTACATCACATATTAATACACATTAAATTCACATTACATCACATATTAATACATGTTAAATTCACATTACATCACATATTAATACACATTAAATTCATCTTACATCACATATCAATACAGATTAAATTCACATTACATCACATATTAATACACATTACATTCACATTACATCACATATCAATACAGATTAAATTCACATTACATCACATTAATACACATTACATTCACATTACATCACATGTTAATACACTTTAAATTCACATTACATCACATATTAATACATGTTAAATTGACGTTACGTCACATATTAATACACATTAAATTCACATTACATCACGTATTAATACACGTTAAATACACATTACATCACATATTAATACACATTAAAGTCACATTACATCACATATTAATGCACATTAAATTCACATTACATCACATATTAATACACATTAAATTCACATTACATCACATATTAATACATGTTAAATTCACATTACATCACATGTTAATACACATTAAATTCACATTACATCACGTATTAATACACGTTAAATTCACATTACATCACATATTAATACACAAAGTCACATTACATCACATATTAATACACATTAAATTCACATTACATCACATATTAATACACATTAAATTCACATTACATCACATATTAATACACATTAAATTCACATTACATCACATATTAATACACGTTAAAGTCACATTACATCACATATCAATACACGTTAAATTCACATTACATCACATATTAATACACATTAAATTCACATTACATCACGTATTAACACACATTAAATTCACCTTACATCACATATTAATACACATTAAATTCACATCACGTATTAATACACATTAAAGTCCAATTGCATCACGTATTAATACACATTAAATTCACATTACGTCACATATTAATACACATTAAATTCTTTTTACATTACATATTAATACACATTAAATTTATATTGCATATTAAATACTCATTAAATTCACATTACATCACATATTAATACACATTAAATTCACATTACATCACATATTAATACACATTAAATTGACATTACGTCACATTAAATACATATTAAATTCACATTACATCACATATTAATACACATTAAATTCACATTACATCACATATTAATACACATTAAATTCACATTACATCACATATTAATACATGTTAAATTCACATTACATCACATATTAATACACATTAAATTCATCTTACATCACATATTAATACACGATTAAATTCACATTACGTCACATATTAATACACATAAAATTGACATTACATCACATATACAATACACATTAAATTCACATTACATCACATATTAATACACGTTACATTCACATTACATCACATGTTTAATACACACTTTAAAGTCACATTACATCACATATCAATGCACATGTTAAATTCACGTTATGTCACATATTAATACACATTAAAATTGACATTACATCACATGTTAATACACATTAAATTCACATTACAATCACGTATATCAATACACGTTAAATTCACATTACATCACATATTAAATACACATTAAAGTCACATTACATCACATATCAATACAGATTAAATTCACATTACATCACATATTAATACACATTTAAATTCACATTACATCACATATTAATACACATTAAATTCACATTACATCACGTATTAATACACGTTAAATACACATTACATCACATATCAATACACGTTAAAGTCACATTACATCACATATTATTACAGATTAAATTCACATTACATCACGTATTAACACACATTAAATTCACCTTATTACATCACATATTAATACATGTTAAATTCACATTACATCACGTATTAATACACATTAAAGTCCAATTGCATCACGTATTAATACACATTAAATTCACATTACGTCACATATTAATACACATTAAATTCTTTTTACATTACATATTAATACACATTAAATTCACATTACATCACATATTAATACACATTAAATTCACATTACATCACATATTAATACACATTAAATTCACATTACGTCACATATTAATACACATTAAATTCACATTACATCAAATATTAATACACATTAAATTCACATTACATCACATATTAATACACGTTAAATTCACATTACATCACATATTAATACACATTAAATTCACATTACATCACATATTAATACACGTTAAATTCACATTACATCACATTAAATTCACATTACATCACATATTAATACACGTTAAATTCACATTACGTCACATATTAATACACATTAAATTCACATTACATCAAGTATTAATACACGTTAAATTCACTTTACATCACATATTAATACACGTTAAATTCACATTACGTCACATATTAATACACATTAAATTCACATTACATCACGTATTAATACACGTTAAATACACATTACATCACATATTAATACAAATTAAAGTCACATTACATCACATATTAATACACATTAAATTCACATTACATCACATATTAATACACATTAAATTCACATTACATCACATATTAATACATGTTAAATTCACATTACATCACATTAATACACATTACATTCACATTACATCACATGTTAATACACTTTAAATTCACATTACATCACATATTAATACATGTTAAATTGACATTACGTCACATATTAATACACATTAAATTCACATTACATCACGTATTAATACACGTTAAATACACATTACATCACATATTAATACACATTAAAGTCACATTACATCACATATTAATGCACATTAAATTCACATTACATCACATATTAATACACATTAAATTCACATTACATCACATATTAATACATGTTAAATCCACATTACATCACATATTAATACACGTTAAATTCACATTACATCACATATTAATACACATTAAAGTCACATTACGTCACATATCAATACACATTAAATTCACCTTACATCACATATTAATACACGTTAAATTCACATTACGTCACATATTAATACACATAAAATTGACATTACATCACATTAATACACATTAAATTCACATTACATCACATATCAATACAGATTAAATTCACATTACATCACATATAAATACACATTACATTACACATTACATCACATATCAATACAGATTAAATTCACATTTACATCACATATTAATACACTTTAAATTCACATTACATCACATATTAATACACATTAAATTCACATTACATCACGTATTAATACACGTTAAATACACATTACATCACATATTAATACAAATTAAAGTCACATTACATCACATATTAATACACATTAAATTCACATTACATCACATATTAACACACATTAAATTCACATTACATCACATATTAATACATGTTAAAATTCACATTACATCACATGTTAATACACATTAAATTCACATTACATCACGTATTAATACACGTTAAATTCACATTACATCACATATTAATACACAAAGTCACATTACATCACATATTAATACACATTAAATTCACATTACATCACATATTAATACACATTAAATTCACATTACGTCACATATTAATACACATTAAATTCACATTACATCAAATATTAATACACATTAAATTCACATTACATCACATATTAATACACGTTAAATTCACATTACATCACATATTAATACACATTAAATTCACATCACATCACATATTAATACACGTTAAATTCACATTACATCACATTAAATTCACATTACATCACATATTAATACACGTTAAATTCACATTACGTCACATATTAATACACATTAAATTCACATTACATCAAGTATTAATACACGTTAAATTCACTTTACATCACATATTAATACACGTTAAATTCACATTACGTCACATATTAATACACATTAAATTCACATTACATCACAGTATTAATACACGTTAAATACACATTACATCACATATTAATACAAATTAAAGTCACATTACATCACATATTTAATACACATTAAATTCACATTACATCACATATTAATACACATTAAATTCACATTACATCACATATTAATACATGTTAAATTCACATTACATCACATATTAATACACATTAAATTCATCTTACATCACATATCAATACAGATTAAATTCACATTACATCACATATTAATACACATTACATTCACATTACATCACATATCAATACAGATTAAATTCACATTACATCACATTAATACACATTACATTCACATTACATCACATGTTAATACACTTTAAATTCACATTACATCACATATTAATACATGTTAAATTGACGTTACGTCACATATTAATACACATTAAATTCACATTACATCACGTATTAATACACGTTAAATACACATTACATCACATATTAATACACATTAAAGTCACATTACATCACATATTAATGCACATTAAATTCACATTACATCACATATTAATACACATTAAATTCACATTACATCACATATTAATACATGTTAAATTCACAATTACAATCACATGTTAATACACATTAAATTCACATTACATCACGTATTAATACACGTTAAATTCACATTACATCACATATTAATACACAAAGTCACATTACATCACATATTAATACACATTAAATTCACATTACATCACATATTAATACACATTAAATTCACATTACATCACATATTAATACACATTAAATTCACATTACATCACATATTAATACACGTTAAAGTCACATTACATCACATATCAATACACGTTAAATTCACATTACATCACATATTAATACACATTAAATTCACATTACATCACGTATTAACACATATTAAATTCACCTTACATCACATATTAATACACATTAAATTCACATCACGTATTAATACACATTAAAGTCCAATTACATCACGTATTAATACACATTAAATTCACATTACGTCACATATTAATACACATTAAATTCTTTTTACATTACATATTAATACACATTAAATTTATATTGCATATTAAATACTCATTAAATTCACATTACATCACATATTAATACACATTAAATTCACATTACATCACGTATTAATACATATTAAATTCACATTACATCACATATTAATACACATTAAATTCACATTACATCACGTATTAATACATATTAAATTCACATTACATCACGTATTAATACATATTAAATTCACATTACATCACATATTAATGCACATTAAATTCACATTACATCACGTATTAATACATAGGTGTCATCACATAAGCAGGTTCCATATTTTGGACTACTGAAGCAGTCAGGTTTTTTATTGACATACCGTGCAGTAAATGTTGTACAGTTTAACACAGTGACTCAGCAGCAAATATCTTGGGGGGTCTCACAGTTGTTGTGAGGCCTGCAGGCTGTGGCAGCAGATATGTATTTAGCTGCCAGAGGAGCTGTTGTTCCTTCACCCAGGAGAACTGCCAGTTTCTCCTCTGGGCTTAACAGTAGGAGGTTTGGTGTTTTCTTGGCTATTTCCCCTAAGTGGAAGTCCCTCACTGAAGAGAACTTCTCACAGTGGAGGAGGAGGTGCATCTCTGTTTCTACCTCCCCTGTCCAGCAGTGGCCACATATACGCTCCTCTCTGGGCAGCCATGTTTGTCTCTGTCTTCCTGTTTCTATAGCCAGCTGGTGGTCACTGAGCCTGTATGTGGTCAGGCTCCGTCTCTGCTTCATATCTCTGACAGAGTGGAGATACTCGGCCAGTCTATATCCTCTGTTTAGGGTCAAATAACAGTTTAGTCTACTCTGGGTTTTAGTTTAATCTCTCCAGTGTCTGTGAATGTTCTCATTCATCCAGGTCATGGTTATCCAAAGGAGTTGAATCAAGTGCAACTGGACTTGTGGCTCTTTTGTGTACCGATGTTTGGCCGCGCCCGTCGCCATCGGAGCTATTGATATGCATGGCTCTCCTGTGCTCCGATGTCCAGCCGCGCCCGTCGCTGCTAAACAAATGCAAATCAACAGCTCCGATGGCGACGGGCGCGGCCAAACATCGGTACACAAAAGAGCCACTCATATCTATGGCTCTGTTAGCAACGGGTGTTGGGAAACATCGGGACACAAAGAGCCATGGACATCTATAGCTCTGACAACGACTCCAAAGAGGATAAATTCTGAGTCTCATCAGCAGCCAGGCAGACTAGCTTGGTCTAGTCAGAAAGGCAGAACTGAGGAAGCCTCTTGGATGAGAGGCCAAACGTCTTCACGGATATATACTAGGTCCAGTTGCACTTGATTCACCTCCTTTGGATAACCATGACCTGGATGAATGACAACATTCACAGACTTCCTCTGAAACGTGAACACGGCTCAGACAGAAGTTCCACCATGACCTTTTCTTTTAATTTAACCTGTGCTGTGGGCAGGCTTGTCATACCATACGTGAGAATGTGTCCTAGACAGACTTACCCTGCAAGGGGACTTCGGGTTCTCCACGTGCAAAGACAAGAACCACTTGTAATAAGTGCGTCCTCTGGAGGATGTGTGGGATGACAAGAGCACAGGGCGTCTGTTCTACACTTATGCAGCCGCCAGTCCCCCTCCTCAGCATGTTGATCAGCTCAGCAACCAGTCAGCATCACTTCTCCAAGAGGGGGCATCACAAGTCAAACAAGCGACGATGGTTGGGGGTGTTAGTCTCCACTTCATTGTTCAGTGGTCATGAGAGTGATTGGAGCCGTTAGTGAGCGACTGTTGTTCTTGGAGGCTAGGCTTCTTGAGTCTCCTGGGTACAGATGAAAGGACGGCATTGTAAGTGGGAGACAGGTGGTGTCGCAGACCTCCTCCTCTGGTGAGGGATGGTTTTTCCAGTTTCGCATAGATGGCTTCCTTCACCCTCTTTCAAACCATCTATCTTCTCTGTCCAAAATGTGTAGGTTGCTGTCCTGGAAGGAGTGTGTCTTCTCCTTTAGGTGTAGATAGACTGCTGAGTCTTGTCCTGAGGAGTGTGGCCTTCTGTGTTGGGCCATCCGGTTGTGTAGTGGTTGTTTGGTTTCTCCTATGTATAGGTCAGTGCAGTCCTCATTGCATTGTACAGCATACACCAGACTGCTTTTCCGGGTGTGTGGTACACGGTCTTTGGGATGAACCAGTCTTTGTGGGAGTGTGTTGCTGGGTTTGAAGTATACCGGGATGCAGTGTTTGTTGAAAATTCTCCTGAGTTTCTCGGAGACCCCAGAAACATATGGGATGACTGTGCTCTTCCTTCTGTTCCTTTTCTCCTCGTCGCTGCGACGAGGATCCTTTACCTCTGGCCAGCCATTCAAGACATAGCTGTGCACCAGGGACAGTGTGGCATCCCTTGCCGTCCACTTCCTGACTTGTGACATGTTCACCGGTACATCATCTATATAATCCATCATCAGCACTTGATCCTGTAGACTGTCATCCTCAACCAGCTCTGGAACAAGTGAATAATTTGTTTTTATTTTGAGTATGTTTTTCAGTTAGGGTGATTAGGGTGTATATATGATCAGTAGTGCGGTAATTTGTTAAGAATCCAATCTGGCTTTTACTCAAGACATTGTGTTTCATAAGGAAGTTTATTAGCCGGGAGTTGATGATACTAAAGAAGAGCTTCCCCAGGTTACTGTTCATACAGATGCCTCGGTAGTTGTTGGGGTCACATTTATCTCCACTTTTGAAAATTGGTGTGATTAATCCGTGATTCCAGATATCAGAGTAATAACCCACACTCAGAACTAGGTTGAATAACTTAAGTGTGGCACATTGAGACTTTTCATTCATAGATGTTAGCATTTCATTTACAAACCCCAATTCCAATGAAGTTGGGGCGTTGTGTAAAACGTGAATAAAAACAGAATACAATGATTTGCAAATCCTTTTCCACCTATATTCAGCTGAATACACCACAAAGACAAGATATTTAATGTTCAAACTGATAAACTTTATTGTTTTTTTGCAAATATTCCCTCATTGTGAATGTGATGCCTGCAACACGTTCCAAAGAAGCTGGGGCGGGGGCATGTTCACCACTGTGTTGCTCCACCTTTCCTTTTAACAACACTCTATAAGCGTTTGGGAACTGAGGACACTACTTGTTGAAGCTTTGTAGGTGGAATTCTTCCCCATTCTTGCTTGATGTACGACTTCAGTTGCTCAACAGTCCGGGGTCTCCGTTGCCGTATTGTGCGCTTCATAATGCACCACACATGTTCAATGGGAGACAGGTCTGGACTGCAGGCAGGCCAGTCTAGTACCTGCACTCTTTTACTACGAAGCCCCGCTGGTGGACCACCTGCAGAATGTGGCTTGGCATTATCTTGGTGAAATAAGCAGGGACGTCCCTGAAAAAGACGTCGCTTGGATGGCAGCACATGTTGCTCCAAAACCTGTATGTCCCTTTCAGCATTAATGGTGCCTTCACAGATGTGCAAGTTACCCATGATGCCATGGGCACTAACACACCCCCATACCATCACACATGCTGGCTTTTGGACTCTGCTCTGATAACAATCTGGATGGTCCTTTTCCTCTTTAGCCCGGAGGACACCACGTCCATGATTTCCAAAACCAATCTGAGATGTGGACTCGTCAGACCACAGCACACTTGTCCACTTGGCGTCAGTCCATCTCAGATGAGCTGGGCCAGAGAAGCCGGCGGGTGGTGTTTCTGGGTGGTGTTGATATCTGGCTTTGGCTTTGCATGGTAGAGTTTTAACTTGCACTTGTAGATGTAGCGACCAACTGTGTTAACTGATGATGGTTTTCCCAAGTGCTCCTGAGCCCACGTGGTCATATCCTTTACACAATGATGTTGGTTTTTAATGCAGTGCCGCCTGAGGGGTCGAAGGTCACGGGCATTCACTGTTGGTTTTGGGCCTTGCCGCTTACGTGCAGAGATTTCTCCGGATTCTCTGGATCTTGTGATGATATTACGGACTGGAGATGAGGAAATCCCTAAACTCCTTGCAGTTGTACGTTGAGAAACGTTGTTCTTAAACTGTTGGACTATTTGCTCACGCAGTTGTTCACAAAGTGGTGACCCTCGCCCCATCCTTGCTTGTGAACAACTGAGCCTTTCTTCGGGGATGCTCCTTTTATACCCAATCATGACACTCCCTCCCCTGTTTCCAGTTAACCTGTTCACCTGTGGAATGTTCCCAACAGGTGTTTTTAGAGCATTCCTCAACTTTCCCAGTCTTTTGTTGCCCCTGTCCCAGCTTCTTTGGAACGTGTTGCAGGCATCAAATTCACAATGAGTGAATATTTGCAAAGAACAATAAAGTTTATCAGTTTGAACATTAAATATCTTGTCTTTGTAGTGTATTCAGTTGAATATAGGTCGAAAAGGATTTGCAAATCATTGTATTCTGTTTTTATTCACATTTTACACAGTGTCCCAACTTCACTGGGATTGGGGTTTGTAGAATGCCATCAGGTTCACTTGCTTTTTTGGGCTTCAGCTTTCCAATTTGGTCTAAAAGTCCTGCTAAGTGATGGGGGAGTCGAGTGGGGTTTGATATCCCTTGATTGACAGTTCTAATTTTTCTAATTTGTTTATTATGTTACATTGGTCTGTGTTTTGATCTGATTGGACTTTCTTAAATAGAGCTTGGAAATGGTTTGTCCAGATATCTTCATCTTGTATCATTAATTCTTCATGATTTGTTTGTTTTTTTGTTTTGTTTTTTGAAGCGATTCCAATTGTCCCAAAATTTACTGGTGTTTAATGACTCCTCAATCAGTGTCAGTTGCTTACAGGTGTACTGAGCTTTCTTAGTCTGAGTGTGCGTTTATATAGTCTTAGTGTCTCACAGTATAGAAGTCTAATTGATGTATTATTTGGATCTCTGTGTTTCTGATTGGACAACTTGCGAAGTTCTTTCCTCATTGATTGACATTCTGCATCAAACCAGGTATCTTCTTTCTTAAATTTTGGTTTTGATCTTGATCTTTTTAATCCTGCTTTTTCTGCTGTGTTTTCAAATATGTTGTTAACTTTTTCCACGGCCTGATTGACACCTTCTTTACTGAGGATATAAGGGGTATCTAGGACGATATCTAAAAGGTTTTGGATTTCGTGATTGTCAATGGCTTTCTTGAATTCCTCTGTACTGTTTTCAGCCCATCTGTATGGTTTCTTTATGTGGAGCAGCTTACTGGGCTGTGATTTGATAGTGTTGATTTCTGTCTTTTTGATGAACACAGTGATTTGGCTGTGATCAGAAAGGGAGGTTAGCGGTATGACAGTGAATGCTCTAATTGACAAGGGGTCTATATCGGTTATTGCGTAATCCACTGTGCTATTTCCAAGAGGTGAGCAAAATGTGTGTCTTCCAAGCGTGTCTCCTCTTATCCTACCGTTGACGATATACAGACCCAGACTGCGACAGAGCATCAAGAGTCTTTTCCATGTCTGTTTGTAGCTGGATCACAGTTGCTTCTGTGGGAGTAAACAAACTTATTGGCTTTACCAAGTGAGTGACAAATGTAGTTATGGCCATCTGAACATACAGAGTCAGCCTGGGTGCCTGTCGTGCGTTTAGATCTCCACAGACAAGAACGTTTCCCTGAGCCTGAAAATGGCTTGTTTCTGTCTCTAACAGTGTAAATGTGTCTTCAGTGTAATAGGGAGATTCATGAGGGGGGATATACATTGCACAGAGGAAGAGATCTTTTTGTGAGTTGAAGATTTCTTTTCTAATTTTTAGCCAGATATGATGTTTTCCTTTTTTCATGACACTGATGTGTCTGTCTAATTTTGATTTGTACCACATTAACAAACCTCCTGAGTTTCTACCCTGCTGTACTGTGCTGAGTTTTTGCGACGATACAATTATTTCTTTATAGTCTGGGGGACAGTGCGTGATTTTGTTGTCTTTACTCCATGTTTCCATTAATATCATAATGTCAATATCTCTGATGTTCCCCTGAAATTCTCTATTTCTACATTTCAGGCCAAAAGCTGATGAGCTCAGGCCTTGGATATTCCAAGTACTAACGGAAAGGCAGGCCATCGTAACAAATAACAATTAATGTTCACAATGCGAGAAACCTTTCAAAACATAGAATCGTTACAAAACATTGTCGATATATACATCAATCAATCAATCAATCTTTTTTCTTTTTTTTTGTTGGTTAACAGACTTAAATACATTCAGAGCAGATGTACTGAAGCATTCACCTGATCTCACCCATCTGAGGGGATCCTGTCCTCTCAGCGCCTCTGCACGGCTGTGCTGCGGGCTGAGCTGCAGTGGGTTCAGTTACTGGCTGGAGGTGAGGTGAGGTGAGGTGAGGTGGTGGTGAGGTCCAAGGGGCCAGAGGTCTGGCTGGGAGGGGGTGTGGGGGCGGTGATGAGCAGGTCTTGGGGGCCAGTGGTCTGGAGTGGTGGGGGGCAGTGGTGGTTAAGTCCTTGGGGCCAGGGTTCTGGTTTGGAGGAGGGGCAAGCTGGTCCTGGAGGCTGGTGATCTGGTTGGGAGGGGTGATGGGGGTGGTGATGGGCAGGTCTTGGAGGTTGGTGATCTAGTCAGGAGGGTGTGCACTGGTGCTGGGAGGTGTAAGGTTTGGTCTTGGAGGGGGGGGGGTATGATGGGCTGGAGGTGGGGTGTCTGGTCCTGGAGGGGGGGTGTGAGGTGTGATGGGGATGGGAAGTCTGGTCCTGGAGGGGGATGGGAGGCATTGAGTTGTTGGTGTGGCCGTGTTTTTTATGGAGAGTAACGGTTTTATCTGGCGGGGGGAGTGGGGGCAGTGATGGGAAGGTTCTGGGGACCAGAGATCTGGACTGGCAGGGGGTGGGGGCGATGATTGGTAGTTCCTGGGGGTCAGGGGTCTGGTTTGGAGGAGTGGTGAGCTGGTCCTGGAGGCTGGTGATCTGTTTGGGGGGGGGGGGACTCGTAGGTTGGTGATCTAGTTAGGAGGGTGTGTGGACTGGTGCTGGGGGTGGGAGGTCTGGTCCTGTGGGGGGGGGGTGGATGGGCTGATTTTGGGGGGGGGGTGGTTGCAGCCTATACTGGATGTGGCAGGTTTGTGGGCTGGCTCTTTTTGGCTGAGATGCTAAGTGCTGAGGGTCTGAGGCTAAGGTGTTGATTCATTCTGTCAATCAATCTTTTTTTCTTTTTTTTGACAGTTTAAATTAATTTAGAGCAGATGTACTTGAGCAGCTGTCTAATGTCATCCACTTGAGGTGGCTCCTGTCCCTTCAGCGCCTCTGCATAGCTGTGCTCTGGCTTGGGGGGCTCTTTGCTAGGCTGTGCTGCAGTTGGCCCAGTTGTTGGCTGGATTTGGTGGTCCGGCCATGGAGAGGAGGGGAAGTGAGCCGTTTTGTATGGAGGGTAGCGGTCTGGTCTTGTGGGCAGGTGGGGGCGGTGATGGGCAGGTATTGGGAGCCAGTGGTCTGGACTGGCAGGGGGGTGGGGTCGGTGGTGGGCAGGTCTTGGAGGTTGGTGAACTAGTCGGGAGGTGTGGACTGGTCCTGCGGGTGGGAGGTCTGGTCCGGGGGGGGGGGCGTGATTGCCTGGGGGAGGGAAGTCTGGTCCTGGAGGGGGGTGGGAGGCGTGGTTTGCTGGTCCTGGTGGGTGGAGGTTGAGGCCTGTACTGGATGTGGCAGGCTTTCGGGCTCTTTTTTGCTGCGCTTGTGAGTGCTGTGGTTGGTGGGTTGCTCCTGATGAATGGGGGACTGGTTGTTGTGGCTTGGTTGGTCTGTCGTCATGGTGCTGATGCCGCTCTCTGTCTGGATGGTTGTATCTGTGGTGGGGCCGTGGCTGGGAGGTAAGGTGTCCATTCGTTGTGGGGAGCTGTCTCCCTAGTGCTGTATCCTTGAGTGTTTTTGCAAACCTCCTCACTGCCATCTTGCTTAAATGGCAGGGGTCATACAGGTCCTGTGTTGAGATGTTGGAGTGGTGGGCCAGATGAACATGAGGTAGATGGCCACAGCCTCTGGAGATGTCAGCATTTACTCTCTGGATTGTTGCTGGGTGGACGTCTTTGCGGGGAAGAAGGGTGGAGACCGTTATTCTAGAGTTAGGGAAAGAGTCTGCTGCTTTGTTTGCCAGCCTGTTGATGAGGTTTCCTACTCGTTCTTGTTCAGATCTTAGATCGTTGGTGCCTGTGTGTATTATTATATGAGCTGGTGTGCCGAACTCGGGGTCAGAGAGGACACACAAGGCATCTTGTATTCTTGGACTCCAGATTT
>JAJHIY020002187.1:180000-181126 GCA_022114975.2 Lampris megalopsis | reverse complement strand
TTTCCCGATCCTTCTTTTGGCTCCAACATTCAGAGCAGAATCACGGAGAAGACGAACACGTGAAGCGGACTTCAAAACACATTTCCAACAGGAACGAGACCAACGAAGCACTGGTTTCCCGAGCAACCCCGTGTGTTCTCTACAGGACAGGAGCTTGTCCATCTTATGCTGCCATCACAGGGCCCACACACACACACACACACACACACACACACACACACGCGCACACACACACACACACACACACACACACACACACACACACACACACACACACACACACACACACACAGCTAGGGACAATTTATCAATTTATATGATGGGGTGGGGGGCGGCACGACGGTGCAGTGGTTAGCGCGGTCGCCTCACAGCAAGAAGGTCCTGGGTTCGAGCCCCGGGGTAGTCCAACCTTGGGGGTCGTCCCAGGTCGTCCTCTGTGTGGAGTTTGCATGTTCTCCCCGTGTCTGGGTGGGTTTCCTCCCACAGTCTCAAAGACATGGGGGTCAGGTGACTCGGCTGTACTACATTGTGCCTAGGTGTGAGCTTGTGTTGTGGTGGTTTGGGGCGGTCGCCTGGATTACTTGTGTACCTTTAGCTCACGTTACTTGAACCCTGGCTGCAAACCCAACTGCTCGCGATGGCAGAAGAACCATTTAACTGAAATTAACTGCTCAGACTCGAACAGCTTCATTCATCTCCAACCACCGCAGCAGGAGCATGCCCAGCTCATCACGAGGCCACGTAGTACCGAAGGGATTAAGTGGCCTGGTTAGAGACCAAAGGTGATTGTGTTGAAGTTTCTAAACAAACCCTCTGACCGATTACCTTGAGGCAGCAGGATTCATGAGACCACGTAAAACCACCTTGTCAGGCTTAAAGTTACGCGCTCGTGGCCGAACCACAGTGGTCCGGCCCGATCGGGGTCGTATGAGGAACTACGGGCGTGGCTTAGGTGGGACGACAACCAGAAGTGACTGTTGGTGCAACAACAACAATGGCAGGTCCGGAAGAGGGGAGCACAGACGCTGCTACAGCATCCGAGCTGGAGAGGATCCCTTCACTGCAAGGAGAGCGGCACCGAAGGCTTTCTGCACGGGAAAGATTTCTTCACTCGCCTCCCCACCGA
>JAJHIY020002187.1:162500-175000 GCA_022114975.2 Lampris megalopsis | reverse complement strand
AGCACATTCACACACACGTTAACCTGACTCATGCAGCACATTCACACACATGTTAACCTGACTCATGCAGCACATTCACACACACACACACACACACACACACACACACACACACACACGTTAACCTGACTCATGCAGCACATTCACACACATGTTAACCTGACTCATGCAGCACATTCACACACATGTTAACCTGACTCATGCAGCACATTCACACACATGTTAACCTGACTCATGCAGCACATTCATACATGTTAACCTGACTCATGCAGCACATTCACACACACACACACACACACACACACACACACACACACACACACACGTTAACCTGACTCATGCAGCACATTCACACACATGTTAACCTGACTCATGCAGCACATTCACACACATGTTAACCTGACTCATGCAGCACATTCACACGTTAACCTGACTCATGCAGCACATTCACACACATGTTAACCTGACTCATGCAGCACATTCACACATGTTAACCTGACTCATGCAGCACATTCACACACACACACACACACACACACACGTTAACCTGACTCATGCAGCACATTCACACACATGTTAACCTGACTCATGCAGCACATTCACACATGTTAACCTGACTCATGCAGCACATTCACACATGTTAACCTGACTCATGCATCACATTCACACACATGTTAACCTGACTCATGCAGCACATTCACACACATTAACCTGACTCATGCAGCACATTCACACACGTTAACCTGACTCATGCAGCACATTCACACACATGTTAACCTGACTCATGCAGCACATTCACACACGTTAACCTGACTCATGCAGCACATTCACACACATGTTAACCTGACTCATGCAGCACATTCACACACATGTTAACCTGACTCATGCATCACATTCACACATGTTAACCTGACTCATGCAGCACATTCACACACATGTTAACCTGACTCATGCAGCACATTCATACACGTTAACCTGACTCATGCAGCACATTCACACACAGAGCCGGACCAAAACGCTGCACAGCATCAAACTGGAGGCAGACCAGACGCAGGACAACGTCACTACATTAGAGAGCCGACAGAACTTAAAGGGCAGTAAAAGGACGGAACAACACCCCGTGTCGGCTCAAATGGCAAATGGGATCCAATAACTGCCTCGTAATTACACCATAATTCAACTCACTTCAATCAAATTAAACTCAGCTCCCTTCAGTTCAGCTCAACAGACTGTACTGCATGACTGTTTTCATACCACATTACCAAAACAATAAATCTCTTTAAATAACAAATGAGCTTATCAGTGTGTGTGTGTGTGTGTGTGTGTGTGTGCGTGTGCGTGTAAAAAGCTCCACATCATACACATGAGGATGATAAGTAAAATGTGATGTAAAGTGCAATAACACAATATATCTGGTCATGTACCAATCACAAGAAGAACCAACTGCAGTACAGCAGAAATAATCCCTGGCACCCCCACAGCCACACCTTCCCCCAGACAGCTGAAGACTGCAAGACAAGGACGGCGTTCAGGCGTTTGAAAGCAGGATATTTCTCCGTCTCGCTCTCCCTCTTCTGTTTTTTTTCCTCCTCTCTCTAAATCTGCAGAAACGGGTAGAACATGTTATTCCAAGCCTGCGTTCACACAGCGCTCTCCAGCCGCGGCATCTCGGCTTTCAAGGCCAAACGCCTGCTCATTTTGGTCAGGGGAGAGAAATAAAAGCCGGGCTATGAGTGGAGGTTTTACGGTACGTTATAATACAAGAGAAAAGCCTCACACTAAGTCAACATGCGGCTGGAAACTGTGTGTTAGCAAATACTCCTCATTTGTCCTGCAGCGGGGATGCACCTCTGGTTAGCGAGGCGGGATGACCCAACGTCCACTTAGGAGAGACGCTCCAGATCGGTGTGTTCCGGCGGGGGGTGGAGGGCGTAGTTGTGTAACAGCACTCAAGAGATTCAAAACAACTCCTATATAATGTCGACGCCTCGGCGGGAAGTCAGTTAAATCGATCGACATATCCGCCCATCTTCGGCCTTCCTCATCCTGTTTACATCTTCATCAGTCTTTCCTGGGGGGGGGGGGCTTTGTCTGGGATTTTCCCTAATCCCACTTTCCTTAATCTGCGAATGGTCCCTCGTGGCACTTTGAACTGAATATTGATCATCCAGCACTGCTGCTGGTGCCAGCCAGGACTACTGCTCGCTTACGTAAACTGCAGTATCATCAGCGTTCACTGTGCTGGTTTGGAGATGCTTTATTGATCCCCGTGGGGACGTTCCTCCCTGCATGTAACCGTCCCAGCTGTGTAGCTAGGCGCAGCCGCCGTGCAGCACCCGGGCACCAACTCCAGTTCGTCTTGCCATGCCTTGCTCAGGGGCACAGACAGGAGTAACATGCATGTCTTTCCGATGGTGGGGGAAACCGGAGCAACCGGAGAAAACCCGCCGCGGACACGGGGAGAACATTCAAACGCCACACAGAGGACAACCTGGGATGACCCCCCCCCCCCCAGGTTCGAACCCAGGACCTTCTTGCTGTGAGGCGACAGCGCTAACCCCGGCGCCACCGTGCCACCATTGTGTCTTCTCCTGGCACTTTACATGTTGTGTGTTTACAACAGTAATGTGTTATACGGACAAGTGTCATGTAAATGTATTGTGTATTTTCCTCTCACCTCCTGCTGACGACCTACGACACATGTACTCAACATGACAGGTACTCTTGGCTATGATAGAATTACTATGTTACAAATGTACTACCACTACTGCTACTTTATATAGTACTACTGTGAATGTATAGTACTACTGTACATTGGCCGCTATGTTGATCTGGGAGGAACGTTATCCAGAATGCAAAATACAACATTTAGGAGTGACCACCAAGTAGCCTATGTCAACACAGAGTTTCCAAGGTACGTATGGTAGGGCTGTGGCCGCACCCTCACAAAGCTGCTCAGAATACAACAATCATAGTACACACACACACACACACACACACACACAACAATTAGCCTACACTTTTTAAAAAGACAATGAGAATCAGTCAGCTAAAAACGTTCAAATGACTGTCTTTATATTCAAGCAGTGTGTGTGTGTGTGTGTGTGTGTGTGTGTGTGTGTGTGTGTGTGTGTGTGTGTGTGTGTGTGTGTGTGTGCGTGCACCCTCACACCGGGGACACTGCGGCGAGTGAGAGTCACCGGTCAAGTTGAGCGGTCACGGCCAAAACGACCCTCAGGCCACCGGGAAACGTCCCCGTCCCGGTGCATGAGACTACTTTATATAGTACTACTATATATGCTACTTTATATAGTACTACTATATATACTACTTTATATAGTACTACTATGATATGATTACGATGTAACAAATGTACTCCTACTACTACAACTTCATGTCACGGCTATGATTACAGTATAGCCAATGTACTACTACTTCACATAGTACTACCGTTATATGGTTATCATTTAGGGAATATACTACTACTACCACTTCTACTATTACTTCATGTAGAACTACTGTGGCTTGATAACCATTTCACAAATGCACTGCAACTACGACTTCATATAGTACTATTGTGACATGATTACTTTTTAGCAAATGCACTACTATTACAACTTCATATAGTGCTACTATGATATGATTACTATTTCACACATGTATTACTACTCCTACTACTACTTTACATAGTACGATAATGATGTGATTACTATGTTGCAAATGGACTACTAGCCAAGTCAAGTCAGTTTTATTTGTGTAGCCCAGTATCACAAATTACACACTTGCCTCAGTGGGCTTTACAGCAACACAACGTCCCGTCCTTAGACCCTCGCATCTGGTAAGGAACAACTCCCTAAACCCCTTTAACAGGGAGAAACCTCAGGGAGAAACCTCAGGGAGAGCAACAGAGGAGGATCTCTCTCCCAACACGCACAACGTGACATGATGTTTTGTTTACACAATTTAACACTGAAAGAGGATAACACAATTATAATGGAACTATAAAACTTATGAAGAATAGGATGTGCAGCATGCCAAGCAGTGTCCAGACGCCACTACTACTACCTCATGTAGTCCTACTTTGATATTGACGTGATTACTATGTACCACCACCGTCATCGGACTCGAATCTGAGAGTGACGAGTCTGCTTACAGATGGGAGGCCGATCACCTGGTCTCCTGGTGCAGCCAGAACAACTTGAACCTAAACCCCCTGAAGACAGTGGAGATGGTGGTGGCCTTCAGGAGAAGCCCAGCCCTGTGCCCGCCCTCACCCTGTGTGACTCCCTGGCTACCAACGTGGAGTCGTTCCGTTTCCTGGGCACCACCATCGCTCAGGAACTCAGCTGGGGGCTAAACATCAGCTCCCTCATCAGTAAAGCACAGCAGAGGATGTACTTCCTGTGGCAGATGAAGAAATCCAACCTGCCACAGACAATGACGGTGAATTTCTACGATTCCATCAGTGAGTTCATGCTAACCTCTTCCATCACTGCCTGGAATGCTGCTGCCGCCGCCAGGGACCAGGGCAGGCTGCAGCACATCATTTGCTGGGCAGAGAAGGTGATAAGCTGCCGCCTCCCATCTCTCCTGTTGCAGTCGGACTGACCAACAGGGCCCCTGTCCCCCCTAAAAGACATACTTTTTGCCACTTTAATTTTTTTTCTAGATCGGGTGGCATGTGTCTTCCTCAAGCTCAGGTCCTCTACCAGAGAGGCCTGGGAGTTTGAGGATTCTGCGCAGTATCTTAGCTGTTCCTTGGACTGTACTCTTCTGGACAGAGACCTCAGATGTTGTTCCTGGAATCCGCTGGAGCCACTCTCCCA
The DNA here is from genome assembly GCA_022114975.2 of Lampris megalopsis. Classification (NCBI taxonomy): domain Eukaryota; kingdom Metazoa; phylum Chordata; class Actinopteri; order Lampriformes; family Lampridae; genus Lampris; species Lampris megalopsis. The sequence continues at coordinate 170,174 of JAJHIY020002187.1, read as the reverse complement.
GTTTGGGGGTCACAGCCCCTATTGCTCCTATTACCACTGGGACAACTGTGGATTTCACCTTCCACATCCGATCTAGTTCTTCCCTCAGCCCTTGGTAGTTCTCTAGCTCCTCATGCTCTTTCTTCCTGGTGTTGCCATCACTCGGGATCACTACATCGATCACTACTGCTGTCTTCTGATCCTTGTCGACCACCACGATGCCTGGTTGGTTAGCCAGCACCTGCTTGTCTGTCTGGAACTTGAGGTCAGACAGGATCTTAGCTCTGCCATTCTCAACCACCTTTGGCAGTGTCTCCCATTTGGACTTGGGGACTTCCAGTCGGTATTCAGTACAGATATTCCTTTACACTATCCCAGCCACTTGGTTATGCCTTCCAGTGTGTGCTTTACCTAGCTAGCATTTTAAACCCTACTACCAAGTGTTGGACTGTCTCAGGGGTGTCTCTGCACAGCCTGCATCTTGGGTCTTGTCTGGTGTGGCAGACCCCTGCCTCAACGGATCTGGTCCTGAGTGCCTGTTCTTGTGCTGCTATGATCAGAGCCTCTGTGCTGTCCTTCAGTCCAGCCTTTTCTAGCCACTGGTAGGATTTCCCGATATCAGCTACGTCTTCTATCTGTCGATGGTACGTCCCGTAGAGGGGCTTGATCTTCCATGATACCTCCTCTCCTTCTTACTCCACACTCTCTGTCTTCTGCTGCCTGAGGTACTCAGCAGTTCATCCTGGGGCCCCTCTTTCTGGATGTTCCTGGTTTCATCCTGGATAGTGGCCCTGACACTCTCTCTCTCTCTCTCTCTCTCTCTCTCTCTCTCTCTCTCTCTCTCTCTCTCTCTCTGTGTCTCTCTCTCTCCTACTTTCTTTCTAATACTGCTTCAGAGAGTACTTTGATGAAATGATGACCGTCTGTGGTACGCTGTGTGATGCGAACAGTGGAAGTGAAGTAAGTGCAGTGCAGTTGAGGACTGTGGTTATACTGGGCAGCTTTGGCTGGCTACGGCTTTAAATAAGACAAACTCCAGTAAGAGTTTCTGACAATAATAACTGGAGAGTGTCTACACACCTCAGAAAATCAAAATACGTCATTTGGAAAGTGGGCGAGGAATTAAGAGAGCGCCGGCAAAAACCAATAAGAGAAAAATAACCTTGGTTTCAAACCACATATGAATCTAATTTGCACAGCGTCATCTGTTTTGGTACCAATGAGAAGGGTTTTTTCTTTTCTTTTTTTGACGATGCAGATCCACAGTGAATAATGAATCAAAGTGAAATTTAAATTCATGGACGAGCACATCAGGCTATTCTTTCAGGATTCCCATGATGAGTCCAAATCGGCTCAGACTCCGTTCAAAAGCGTCTGATCCAACACACTGACGCTGCGTCTTAATACACGTACAGCAGAATCCTCAATTCTGCCCCCACGATGCAGATTTAACAACGATTCTGTCCACACTATGCAGATTTAACACCAATTCTGTCCCCACGATGCAGATTTAACAACGATTCTGTCCCCACAACACAGATTTAACACCAATTCTGCCCCCAAAGTGCAGATTTAACACTGATTCTGCCCCCAAAGTGCAGATTTAACACCAATTCTGCCCCCAAAGTGCAGATTTAACACCAATTCTGCCCCCAAAGTGCAGATTTAACACCGATTCTGTCCCCACAATGCAGATTTAACACCGATTCTGCCCCCAAAGTGCAGCTTTAACACTGATTCTGCCCCCAAAGTGCAGATTTAAAACCAATTCTGTCCCCACAAAGCAGATTTAACACCGATTCTGTCCACACTATGCAGATTTAACACCAATTCTGTCCCCACGATGCAGATTTAACAACGATTCTGTCCCCACAACACAGATTTAACACCAATTCTGCCCCCAAAGTGCAGATTTAACACTGATTCTGCCCCCAAAGTGCAGATTTAACACCAATTCTGCCCCCAAAGTGCAGCTTTAACACTGATTCTGCCCCCAAAGTGCAGATTTAACACCAATTCTGTCCCCACAAAGCAGATTTAACACCGATTCTGTCCACACTATGCAGATTCAACACCAATTCTGTCCCCACGATGCAGATTTAACACCGATTGTGTCCCCACAAAGCAGATTTAACACCGATTCTCCCCCCACAATGCATATTTAACACCAATTCTCCCCCCACAATGCATATTTAACACCAATTCTCCCCCCACAATGCATATTTAACACCAATTCTCCCCCCACAATGCACATTTAACACCAATTCTCCCCCCACAATGCATATTTAACACCAATTCTGTCCCCACAATGCAGATTTAACACCGATTCTGTCCCCACATTGCAGATTTAACACCAACATGCACACGTTACAGCCCCTGTTAATGGACCTAACAGCCTCTGTATTGTGTTTTCTTTAATGATAAAAGCTTGAAGTTGTTTGGTTTTGTGCAGTCTGTAAGTCACACACAGTGTCATTTATTTGCTAATTACAGGATTTATTCAATTTACACTCGCTGTCACAGACTCCCAAATACCATATGGGACTGTAGCTGGCTGACATATGATGTATATTACCATGTACAAATGTGATTTTTTTTTTTTTTTTTTTGCGGGGGTCCTCCCTCTTTCTCCCCAATCATACTCAGCCAATTATGCCACTCTTCCGAGCTGCCCCGGTCTCTGCTCCACCCCCTCTGCCGATCCGGGGAGGGCTGCAGACTACCACACGCCTCCTCCCATACATGTGGAGTCACCAGCCGCTTCTTTTCACCTGACAGTGAGGAGTTTCACCAGGGGGACGTAGCGCATGGGAGGATCACGCTATTCCCCCCAGTTCCCCCTCCCCCCTGAACAGGCGCCATGAACGACTAGAGGAGGCGCTAGTGCAGCTACCAGGACACACACCCACATCCGGCTTTCCACCCACAGACACGGACAATTGTATCTGTAGGGACGCCCGACCAAGCTGGAGGTAACACGGGGGATTGGAACCGGCGATCCCCGTGTTGGTAGGCAACAGAATAGACCGCCACGCCACCTGGATGCCCCTACAAATGTGATGTTATACAGCGTAATAAGTTACTGGCCCTTTGGCTGTTGCCAACAAACGTATTTACAGAATAATTAGAAACAACAAGTTTTGTTCCCTTTTCAAGAAGCAGAGGTTTAAGAAAATGATCTGCAAACAAGACGGCCGGAAGTCACACGAGTCACATGACTGAACTGACTTCACTCCACTTCGCCGGGTCAAGAAAAAAACAAGGCTGATGAAGAGATGGAGCGGTGAGCTTCATCTTTTATTGGTGACTAACTCGTCTCCCTGACTGGCTCGCTGTTGTAGAGGACTGACGTAGATCATCACTGCAATGCACGGGCCTCCGAACAAACAACAACAGAAGCTCAACTCTTGTGACTGGGGCCCATAAAAAGGGGCAAAGGAAGTCAGGTGGGTCCGGGAACTTAAATCTTCTCTTCGCCGTGTTAGCGGGGAGAAAAAGAAACGGAAAAAGAGGGAGAAAAGGAAAAGGGGTTCAATCGGGTCATCAACACAGAGCTCCTTTATCTGCGCTCACTTCGGAAAAACGAGGAACGATGATCATTTTACCCGGCCGCGGCGAGGGGGAAGGCTTTCAGAGGCGCGCAGCAGGCGGGAAAAGGGCTGAGTGCTGCCTGATTTATCTCCCCCTCCTTTCCGCAGAGCCATTAAGGGTAAGATAATATTTTCATATTGTTTTATTAAACACCATGTGGCCTTATTTATGAGCCGTCTCCCCAGACGCCCATAGACTACCTGAGACAGTTTGGACTGGCCTGGACCGCCTCAAAAGGTCCACTGAAGTCCTGGAAAAAAAACAAAAAAAGGCTGAAATATGGACCTGTCAGACACGGGCTCTCCCACAGAGACGTGCAGCATGCTGCACAGTGTGTGTGTGTGTGTGTGTGTGTGTGTGTGTGTGTGTGTGTGTGTGTGTGTGTGTGTGTGTAATTGAGTACTGTACACATGTAGGTGTGAGTGACTGCGTGTAAGTGGAGCTGTGTGCAAGGACAAACACCAAGGTGTGTCTGTGTGCATATTTATGAGCAGGTGTGTATAAGTATAATGGTGTTTGTGTGCATGTTGGTGTTTGTGTGACTATTAGCTAAGTGCAATACTTTTGTCTGTGTGTGTGGGTGTGTGTGCGTACGTGGCATGACAGTACACATGTGCAATCACATATGACATATCTATAAAAAATGTGACATTGATTGATTTGTGTTCATACATGGGAATGTTTGCATGTGCAGCATTTGTGTGTGGGTGTGTGTGTGTGACAGAGGGAGAGTGACAGACAGACAGACAGACAGACAGCGACAGAGAGAGAGAGAGAATGTGTGGACAACAGATGAGTGTCTCAGTCGTTGCTCCAACATGTAGACTGGTCCTGTCCTTGCAGACTGAAGCCTGCTTTGGTCAAAGGTTGCCAAAAGACATATCTGTGTCTCTGAGTGAAAGCCACACATAACCCACCTATAATACAACATAACCCACCCATAATATAACATAACCCACCTATAATATAACATAACCCACCCATAATATAACATAACCCACCCATAATGTAACATAACCCACCCATAATATAACATAACCCACCCATAATGTAACATAACCCACCTATAATATAACATAACCCACCTAAAATACAACATAACCCACCTATAATATAACATAACCCACCCATAATATAACATAACCCACCCATAATATAACATAACCCACCCATAATATAATATAACCCACCTATAATATAACATAACCCACCTATAATATAACATAACCCACCTATAATATAACATAACCCACCTATAATATAACATAACCCACCTATAATATAACATAACCCACCTATAATATAACATAACCCACCTATAATATAACATAACCCACCCATAATATAACATAACCCACCCATAATATAACATAACCCACCCATAATATAACATAACCCACCTATAATATAACATAACCCACCCATAATATAACATAACCCACCCATAATATAACATAACCCACCTATAATATAACATAACCCACCTATAATACAACATAACCCACCTATAATATAACATAACCCACCCATAATATAACATAACCCACCCATAATATAACATAACCCACCCATAATATAACATAACCCACCCATAATATAACATAACCCACCTATAATCTAACACAACCCACCCATAATATAACATAACCCACCTATAATATAACAAAACCCACCCATAATGCATCGTGTCACGCCGCGGATATCTAACACACCAGATTTTTGACAACACTGAAGACACCAAGCTGACGTGCAGAAGCCCGGCAGTGTTCGCGCCAGTGGGTTAGTCTTCCTACGTCTTCTCATTTCGATTTGCATAGTGGGCATCTTCATCACTTCTTCATCTATTGAATGAGAACATTCACAGACATCTTCACCTCTTCTTCATCTATTGAATGAGAACATTCACAGACATCTTCACCTCTTCTTCATCTATTGAATGAGAACATTCACAGACATCTTCACCTCTTCTTCATCTATTGAATGAGAACATTCACAGACATCTCCATCTCTTCTTCATCTATTGAATGAGAACATTCACAGACATCTTCATCTCTTCTTCATCTATTGAATGAGAACATTCACAGACATCTTCATCTCTTCTTCATCTATTGAATGAGAACATTCACAGACATCTTCACCTCTTCTTCATCTATTGAATGAGAACATTCACAGACATCTTCATCTCTTCTTCATCTATTGAATGAGAACATTCAGACATCTCCATCTCTTCTTCATCTATTGAATGAGAACATTCACAGACATCTTCACCTCTTCTTCATCTATTGAATGAGAACATTCACAGACATCTTCATGTCTTCTTCATCTATTGAATGAGAACATTCACAGACATCTCCATCTCTTCTTCATCTATTGAATGAGAATATTCAGACATCTTCACCTCTTCTTCATCTATTGAATGAGAACATTCACAGGCATCTTCACCTCTTCTTCATCTATTGAATGAGAACATTCACAGACATCTCCATCTCTTCTTCATCTATTGAATGAGAACATTCACAGACATCTTCATCTCTTCTTCATCTATTGAATGAGAACATTCACAGACATCTTCATCTCTTCTTCATCTATTGAATGAGAACATTCACAGACATCTTCATCTCTTCTTCATCTATTGAATGAGAACATTCACAGACATCTTCATCTCTTCTTCATCTATTGAATGAGAACACTCACAGACATCTTTACCTCTTCTTCATCTATTGAATGAGAACATTCACAGACATCTTCATCTCCTCTTTTACAAGTCTCTCTCTTTTCAGCTGCAGCGTCATTGGATGCATTCTAACGCGAGGCACGCCGTACTTCCGGAGGCAACCCTCTGATTTGCATAACGCGGGAGAATTCCCAGCAGGAAGTCGGTTGCCGTAGGCAACCAGAGTCGCCTGTCAATCAGGTGGCGGCGGCGTCAGCGATAGCTGCATTAGCTTAGCGGTGGTGCAAGGGAAGGCAGCTGCGGTTCACGCCCACAGCCCAACACGCGTGTGAACCGCAGAGTGACGTAGTTTAACTTCCGGGGTTCCCTTTTAAAGGAACATTCCCTGGATGTCGACGAGGCGCTGCAGTGAAACCTTAGATCCTGAGACGCATGCGTGCTGTGTTTTACTCTGAAGCGCAGCGATTTGATGACGCGAGAAAAGCCGTCGAGTGTCCACGTGAGACGCCATGTTGAATCCATCGGGGATTTTTTTCTCCCCAGTTGCACTGGGCCAATTACCCCACTCTCCATACCCGGCTTCCCACCCGCAGACACGGCCAGCTGTGTCTAGAGACGCGCGAACCCATCAGGGATGACCACGCTGCAACAAGTGCAGTGACGTCATGGCTCCCGCAGGAACGAAAGAACCTCCCGTATCATTAAGGCGTTTGGGTGACGTGGCGGTCTATTCCGTTGCCTATCAACAAGGGGATCGCTGGTTCGAATCTCCGTGTTACCTCCGGCTTGGTTGGGCACCCCTACAGACACAATGGGCCGGGTCTGCGGGTGGGAAGACGGATGTGGGTATGTGTCCTGGTCGCTGCACTAGCGCCTCCTCTGGTCGGTCGGGGCGCCTGTTTGGGGGGGGGGGAGATAGCGTGAGCCTCCCACGTGCTATGTCCCCCTGGCAACTGGGACGGCTCGGAAGAGTGGGGTAATTGGCCAAGTGGGTGGGTGGGGCTCCCGTTTCATTTCAAGGAAGAAGGTCTCATATTGCACTTTAATTTAACCTTTGAGCATTGAATATTTTATATATCCTAAGATTTTATTCAGACACTGGACATCTTGAATGTTTACATCGAAGACCACAGGCAAACCTTCCCTGCTGTTAGAAATAATGGAAAGCAAATTTTAGGGGCTTCTCCGCCATCTTTGTTGCAAACAGGGCAGCTGAGAAGCCTCGCCCCTCTGCCCCTCTGATTGGACAGCAGAGAAGCCCCGCCCCTCTGCTCCTCTGGTTGGACAGCAGGGCAAAGGCCAGGGCAGGCCAGGCCAGGCGATACCGGGCGTTTTTCTGATCAGAGATGGCCTCTGTTGTTCTACTGCAGGGCGGGTGAGTAGAGGAGCGAGTGGTGTCGGCAGATGAACAACAAGCCGACAGCTTCAGA